>QEPC01011857.1:1498818-1546810 GCA_003113815.1 Sphenodon punctatus
ATGCAAGAGAAAGTTAATAATTTTCAATACTTACAGTTGAAGGGGATGGCCACCTCACTAATGAATAGGGCAAGTTTAAACAGAGAACCTCGCAAGTTAGAGAAGATTCTATTTAAAAGAAACAAAGCCCCAGGTAGACTAGGAAGAACATATAAGGAACTTAAAGAAATAACGTATGGCTCCTCGGTAGAATATATAAAGAAATGGAGGAAAGATCTGAACATTCCTCTGGAGCAGGAGGAGGAAAAGAAACTATGGAGTCATATGAATAAATGTGTGATCTCCCTGGAGCTCAGAGAAATTCAGATCAAGTTAATTACCAGATACTATCTGACACCGGAGAGAATGAAATTTGTGGACCTAGGTAGTAGAGGTTTATGTTGGAGGGGATGTGGTGAGAGAGGAAGCTATAAGCATTGTTGGTGGGATTGGTGAAGGTACAACTCTTTTGGTGTAAGGTCTGGAAACTAATTAATAAAGTAGCGGGGAAGGTGATTCCTTTCAGGCCGGAAACAGCTTTACTGAGTCTCTATCCTAATAGAAACTGTATGAAGTCTTGTCAGAACTCATGCAAGATCATTTGTCTAGCTGCCATAAACATAATAGCTAAGCATTGGAAATCGCTAGAAGATCTCTCTATGGAATTGTCCCACAGAATATGGTACATGTACACCATGGAGGGATTCCATGCGGATCTTCACAATAGGATGCAGGACTTAGAAAAAATTTGGACACCTGTTAAACAAGCAGTGGATGAGAAGAAATGGACATGAATGAACATCAAGATTATCTAGCTGCAGAAAAACAAGTTGAACTTTATGGAAATCTGTAATAATGGTACATCACAGGGATGTTATCGGGGAACCTCTGCTTTCTGTTTTCTGTTTTATTTTTGTACAGTGAATTGGGTAAGAGTATTGTTGGACATAACCATATGACCAGTGAAGATGAATAGGTTAAAACGTATGTGAAGGTTTACTTCTGGTCGGTTCTTGATGAATATGTTTTATGCAAAAATAAAAGTTATATAAAAAAGAAATGCTGCGATATTAGGCACCCCTCCTGGAAGGAAAGGGGAGTCCGCAATAAGATCTGCGAAGGTGGAATCCCAGTCCTCACAATGACGGTCTCAGTGGGCAACTCTAACCTGTTTAACATGGAACATAGAGTACGCAGCCTTGGGAGGGGATGAATTCTCTTTTGTCCCATTGGTTACTGAACAGGAGGTACTGCTAGCTATCAATAGGCTGGCAACGGGAAAGGCTCTTGGGGCAGATGGAATTCCACCAGAGCTCTTTAAGAGCCTTGTGTCCTGGTGGGCCCCGGTGTTAGCTAGATTTTTCACCTTGATTAACTATACTGGAGAGCTTCCACATACTTGGCCAAAGCTATTATAGTACCCATTTTTAAGCAGGGAAGCATACTGGATCCAGCTTGTTATAGGCCGATTAACCTTCTTCCTATAATCGGTAAACTATATGCAAGAACTTTATTGACAGTGCTTGAAAAATGGGTGAAGGTCGATCATCCTTTGCATGAGGAGCAATCAGGCTTTAGTAGATTTAAATCAACTATTAACAACTGCTTTGTCTTGAAACATCTTATAAACAAATATGTGGTCGTGAAGCAGGGAAATCTTTTTGTTGCTTATATAGACCTCCCAAGGACCTTTGATTCAGTTTGTAGGGAACTTTTGTGGAAGAAGTTAAAGAAAATGGGGAGACCTGCAGAGTTGCTGGAATTAATAATGAAACTGCATGAAGCAACTACGGCAATGGTAAGGATGAGCTACAGAGGGGATGTTACTGAGAAATTTTTATTAGAAAAAAGAGTAAGGCAGGGATGCCTACTGGCTCCTCTCCTCTTTAATTTGTATGTAGACGATTTATTTCCTACAGTCATGGCATCAAACCCACCTCCTCCATGAATAAGAGAAAGGGCAATATCTATAATGTTATATGCAGATGATATTGTCCTCATTTCGCAGACAAGAAAAGGGCTGCAACAGATCCTAGTGGCTTTGCATAGTTATTGCCAGCAGAATGCGTTACTAATCAACATGAAGAAATTGAATGTGATGGCCTTTGGCAAATCATGTATTGCATATAGTTGGTATATTGGAGGCTAAGAGTTATCTCTAGCCTCACACTATACGTATCTAGGAGTGTTATTTTCCTCTAATAATTTGTGGAAAAAACATAATGATGGACAGATAGCTAAGGCAAAGTGAATAGCCGGAGGTTTACTAAAATTAAATCATGTGGCCCCAGTGGCCCCTCTTGGACAGATGCTGGATATTTTTAAAATAAAGGTTATCTCTAGTTTTCTTTATGGAGGAGAAATAACTGCAGCATCTTACTCTTTTAGGATGGAGGTCCCACAGAACTCTTTCCTCCGTAGTATTCTGGGCCCCCCCCAAAGCGACCCCTTTTATTATGCTTATGATAGAGACAGGGACACTATCGATCTTCGCCCAACTGTGCCTTAGGGTTTTCTTCTTCTGGAAGGGAATTCTAATCTGGTCACTGGCTGTTATCTAGAAGAAAAAGAACACGTGGGATTTCCCCAATACCCATGGCTAAAAAACTTAAAGCAATTGACAAGTGTTATTGGTCTTCCAGAGGGAGAAGAGGGTTTACCTGATAGTAGACCCTCTAAACGGGAGTTGAAGGAGAAAATAAAAGACTGGACTAATGCAAAAGACTTGGAACTTCTACAACAAAATAAAATTTCAGTCTATTGCCCTAAAGTTAAGACTTCTGTGAAATTAGAATCTTATCTGGAAAAAAATTCAGGATCCCAAGCTGAGGAGATTGTTTATGTTATTACGTTTTAATTTGTTTGAAATGGCTGAAGTCATAGGAAGGAGGGAGGGTATACCAAGACCAAGGAGGACGTGTATGTTCTGTCCATCTGTGGTGGAGACCTTGCCCTATATTATCTTGGAATGTCCTAGGTACGTGGTTTATAGGGAGCTTTGGATTTGACCACTGCTAGAAGAGGGTACCTTGGGCCATTTAAAAACCTAAGAGGAGTTGTTAAGTCTATCAGATGAAGCTCAAATCAAAGCGGTGTCAATATTTTTATTAATCGTGAACCGAGAACATACAGCAATGTGAAATTTGTTTAATCTATCGGGTATGGCATTGTTTTGGGGGCTGTATATATTGGAATCTGTTCTGTTTTTTTGGCTTGGTTTCTTTTAGTCATATGTTTACTTTCTATGCTCAATGTATTGTGAATAGCAAATATTTGTTGAACTAATAAAATCTTTGAGGGAACATGATACATTAGGGTCTATGACAGGAGCTAGTTTAACAGTAAGGTTATTTTAATTGAGTTTAGGCACAGCTACTGAATTTTGGTTTTGATCCATTATAAAGAAAGCATAATTAGGAATATTTTACTAACTCTCTATGCAGTAAATGATGCAGAAGAGGAGAATTAACTTTCAGCTTTACTAACACTTCATAATTAGAAGACCTTTAATACAAGGATAATTCCTTCAAATATTTGGCACTTTTTCTCTGTTTGAGAACATCATACATTTCACAATGGCATGCCTTTATGCAGATTTCTATGTAATTAATACATTAATGGGAGCAACTATGGCCACGATATCAAAGGCTGTGGAGCCCCTATGTGTGACTGCGTGAAGCAACAAGGTGATGCGTGCACAAACCATATGCATGTTGCGTTTCGGACCCCAGATGAATTTACACATGTGATGATTAGGGTGGGGAATTTGCATGAAAATTCTGATTCAGTTCTATTATTTATTTATTTATTCAAAACATTTAATATCCCTCAGGTAGCTCGGGGTGGCTAACAATAGTAAAATATCATAAAACCACAAATGAACCAGGATTTATTCAGATTTTGGCTTGTATATTTGATTTGTATTACTCAATGGAATATTGAAGCAATACCGAAGAATTCGTATCGAAGCAATATGGGCCTAACGTCATATGTTTCCCCAGCTCTGCCTCCCCTGGATCCCTGCCCACCTCCACCGGATTCCTGCCTGCCCGGTGAACCCTGGTCCATTGTCCACCACAGTGGTAGGCTGGGGAGGATGATGGGTTCACAAGACAGTGGTCTGGGGGAGGCAGAGCTGGGGGTGGAATGACTGCACAGCGGTGGGGTGAGGGGGTAGTTGCTGTACTTACCAAGCTCCTCAAGATTCCAAACTTGCAGAACGTGGCACCCAGTGCAACCTTCGTATGGCTGTGCTGGTAAGAAAAAATACCATAGAAAATCACTGTTCATGCAGAAAAATGGCTTCCATGGATATTCTGTGCCTGCATGGCCATTTTCCAAAATGGTGCTGGTAGCATCAGAACAATTTTGGGAAATGGTAGTAAGCCTGGCTGAGCATGCACAGACCAACTGCCATTTTCCAAAATAGCGTTTATGCTGTCAGCACCATTTTATAGTGTGGACACTCATGTGCAGAATGGCCATGGTGGCTATTTTAGTGCATGCATGATGATTTTCTATGGTATTTCTTTCTTCCCAGCACGCCCCTGAGAAGACTGTGCCAGATGCTGTTGACCACCGGTTCGGAGTGCAGAGAAGCCTGGAAAGTAAACAAATACTCCCCCCCTCCCCCAATACTCCTGTACAGCACCTCTATCCCCACAGCTCTGCCTCTTCCAGACCTCTGCCTGGGACCCAACTCACCTGTACCCATACCCTCATGGCCCATCACCTACTACGGTGCTGGGACAGGAAATGGTCTGGTCAGGCAGGGGTCTAGGTGAGGTGGGTGCCAGGCAGGTATCTGGGGGAGGCAGTTCTGGGGGCAGAGGGTCAGTAAAGCAACCACCTCCTTTCCCCACCCCTGTGTGGCTCCTTTGCTTCCCCTTGACCCCTGTCTGGTGCCAGCCTCCCCTGAAGCCCTTCCCACCTGGTCCATCACTTGTCCCAGCCTATCCTTGGGATGGTGAGGTAGGTTTGGGCAGGCAATGGGCTGGGCAGGCAGGAGTCCAAAGGAGGTTGGAGAGGTCTAGGGGAGGCAGAGCTGGGGGCTGGATGGTTTTGGCATGTGCTCCAAGGAGTCTGATAGATCCCCACTACGGGATACCAACCATTGGCTGATACCAAAAGGCGATGTTTGGAGTAACATTGGCGTCATTCTCGTGCTGAAGCCGACCGATTGCAACATAGTCAGTTTACCAACCTATGATGTAGCTGTGCAGGCAGCAAAGATGACATTCTTTGCTGCTCCCATGGCGTCCGCAAAGTCGCATCTAGCAGAGCTTTTTTGGGTGGTGAGGGGTTGAGTCAGCCCGGCCTCCCTCCACCTGGAACTGTCATCTTCCAGTGCTCACTGTGAAACTTTTGTTGACTTTTTTGGTGGATAAAATTGTTCATATTCATCAAAACATTGTCATCACATTTGCACCAGTATGAGAACCAGATGCCCTGTCTTGTCCTGTTAAATGGGATCAGTTCCAGTCAGTGCTGCCCACTGATGCAGGGGATGTCCTAAACACTGTCAGGTCCAACTGTTCTGAGCTGGACCCATGCCTATCCTGGCTGGGTAAGGCCAGCCAGGAGACGTTGGGGTCATTTCTGGCCGGGGTGGTCAATACCTCTCTTAGGGAGAACAGAGTGCCAAGCTGCCTCAAAGAGGTGCTGGTGCGGCCTCTGCTCAAAAAACCATCATTGGACGTTGACTCCCTGGCCAGTTATCGGCCTGTCTCTAACATTCACTTGTTAGGGAAGGTTATTGAATGGGTAGTGGCTCAGCAGTTTCAGAAGCTTCTGGACCATATCAGTTTTCTGGATCCCTCACAGTCTGGCTTTCATCCAGGTTTTCTCACTGAGAGTGCACTTGTGGCTTTGGTCAATGACCTCCGCCATAAATTGGACGAGGGTTGATCAATCCTGTTGATACAGTTAAATCTTTCAGCTGCATTTGATACTGTTGACCAGGAGAGGTTGGTGACTCGTTTGCGGGACCAAGTTGGGGTGGGCGGGACTGTTCTTGAATGGTTCCATTCCTTCCTGACCGGAAGAACAATGTGTGGTACTGGGTGATTTTTCACCTTCTCCCTGGGACCTCCCATGTGGAGTCCAGTAAGACTCCATTCTGTCCCACCTCCTGTTCAACGTGTATATGCAGCCACTGGGTGACATCATCAGAGGTTTTGGTGTCATCAATATAATGATGACACCCAGCTTTACCTCTCTTTTTCAACTGACCCAGACCCGGCAGTCTCGGAGGCTTCAGAGGACTGGATGAAAGTGAACTGTCTGAAGCGGAATCCTGACAAGATGGAGGTGATGCTGGTGTGAGGGACTGAGGGAGTGGTGGCTCCCATCGTTGATGGGGTCTGCCCTCCGTTGGTTCCTCAGGTCTGTAGTCTGAGGGTGCTCCTGGATTCACGGCTCTGCCTGGATGTCCAGGTGGTGGCTGTAGCAAAGGGGACATTACATCTGGTACATCGGCCTTGGCGTATGTCTCAGACATGGATCTGGCCAAAATCATCCATGCTTGCATTACCTCAAGACTGAACTACTGCAATGTGCTCTATGTGGGGCTACTCTCAGTGATGGTCCCTCGATGATGATTTGGAGCAGAACATGGTGGCTTTACTCCTCATGGGAATAGGCCACTGCGAGCACATTACACTAGTGCTCCGTTCTCTGCACTGGCTGCCTGTGATCTTCTGGGCCTGATTCAATGTGTTGGTTTTGACCTATAAAGTGCTAAACAGCTTGGGTCCTGCTTATCTTCAGGATTGCCTCACCTGCAGGCCCTGGATCAACCTCTGCGGTCAGCCGGGGATGCCTCCCTCAGAGTCCCCCAGGTGGTGCCGATGAGGCGCGCATTCTCTGTGGCCACACCATGGCTGTGGACTCCCTTGTGACGGAGTTATGCCTCTCCCCATATTGCCCCTCTTTCCATACACAATGTAAAACCAGGCTGTTCCACCAGGCATTTGGCAAGAAAGATGGGTGAGAAGTTTGGGTGGGTGAGGTTTGGTTTCTGTTGACTTTGGTTGGGGTTATTTGTTGTTGTTTTTTATACTGTTTTTATCTTTCTTATTTATTGATGATTTGTATTTTCTATTTTGTATATTTTGGAATATGTTGTGAGCCACGCCGAGCTGCTATGGCAGCTCGCCCACCCCAGCCAAGAAATGTGAAGAAATAAAATAAAATAATAAATAAATAAAATAAATAAATAAATAAATAAATATCCCCGCTGGGTTCATCTTGATTCTTATCAATACAGATTGTCCAAATGCAGACAATTCGTATTGATACAAATCTGAGCCGCATAACTCAACTGGTGACCCTCACAATTCCCATGCAGTTTCCACTGCTCTCTGTGTCATGTGGAACTCTGGCTTCCTGCGGGGGTTTGGGATCATGCCCTCTATTTCTGAAGCTCCTACCTTCTGTTAAAGTGCCAGATTTGCTCTTCAGTGTTATAAATATTTTCTGTAAGTGCAGTAGTTTGGGTCAACTTAGATAAAAGTTCTTTGGGGCAGGTACAGTCATTACATTGTATGTGTGCAATGTCTGGCAGAATGCAATCCCTGATCTTGATTGTGGAGCTTGAAAACACAACAGCTGTACATGTGACAAAACAGAGGTGGTAGGAACAGTTCTGATAGATTGTTATTGATCACAGTGCTGAAGATAGTTTGTAACTTTATATCGACAAACTGAATTGGAGTAGCCAGAATGAGTATCTAAATTTGAATTCCTTGCACCTGCATAGTATAATGAATTTCTAACTTTGGTAGTATATTTCTCCATAATTTTGTACTTTGCTTTTTTTGGCACTTTGGTGGTTTGGCACTTTGGATGTCTGGCACACCACATGACATGGGTCCACCCATCATCAACCAGTAAATTTCAGAAAAATATATAACCAGTGAGTTAATGAATCAATTAAAAAGAAATTAAACAAGAAGGTGAAAAATAAACAAGGGGGGGAATGAAAAATGAATTTGTGATTTTATAATTTTGATTAAAAATTTACTTCAAATCAAACCATCTGAATATGACAAATTCATCAAATTTAAAATTCACTTAATACATTTCATATTCAGTTCATTTGCTTCATATCTTTCTCTGATGCTGTAGGCAGAAGATATCCTGCCTTGGAGCAGAAATTTTTACTAGATAATACTTCCAAGTCCCTTCCGCTGTGTTCTTACTATAGACATCTCTCAGCCACATAGTCTATTCATCCACATTGATCATTTAGAAATCCTACCCATGCAGTTGTTTATTATAATATATGGCTGAGGAAAAGTTTAACTTCCTAAAACTGAAAGTTTTTATTATGACTATCCAGACTCAGGTGGTCATGACCACTAGTTACAGAAGGTACATCTTGGGGGAGGATATTTTCAATAAGTGTTGCCTACATGGAACCGCCTTAGAATTACGTTGTCTTGTACTTGCGAACAGCAAATATTTGGACTTGCAACAATAATGTTGGGGGGGGGGGAAATATACATCAGATACTTGCCTTAGACAGATAATTGCTTGAGAAAAAAATTGCACTTGATCGGTATCAAACTACATGAGCGCTTGTGAATGCCAACTATTAAATATATTGGGATATAGCTTATATTACTTACAACATTGTTAGTTGTCCAGATATTGTGATCATGGACTCAATGAACAAATGTGCTGTCATCTTGGATGTGTGTATACCTCTAGATGAGAATATCTAGAACATGTGGATGGATAAGCTCTGGAAGTATCATGACCACCATGTTATTAACATAAAGCAAGTGTCTCAGATGGAAAGCATACAAATTATTCTTAGCATTTTGGCACTAAAAGGGTGTTTCAATCATCTCAAGCTCCCAAGAAGGTAAATCAGACATGTCCTGAAGGCTGTTACTTTGGACGCAACCAAATTATTTGCAAGACAGGACATTGGGCATCACATGCACTGTTTGCACAGTGCTGCTTATTGGTTGAGGGGCCATCAGCTTTCACTCTTAGTCCCACCCAGTACATGAAACAATACATAATAATATCAGATTCAGCAACACTTTGCTCTTGGGTAGTAGTGATTTCAAGCAAAGATTTCACTGTAGTTTACAAAAAAAAATAATCACTCAATTAATTCTCAGAACATACTTGGAAATACATAAGTAGTATTATTTGGCAGGAATTTTGTTATGGTTTTTTTTTTGTCCTTGGTGACTATAAAATGGTCCCTGAAATTTGCCTGTCGAAGTGTTTTATAGCCACACTAATAGCAGATTAAAGTACATAAGGTTTTATGGCATATTGACTCAGAAGGATTTATATATATCAGTCAGACTACAGTGGAACTGTTAGAAAGAGTTGTATGTTGGGAAATCTTTTTCTCTCCATGAAGCAGTACGACAAGAAGACGTATGTATGTTTCTCCTTAGATATTAAGGTTTGATACCATTTCATATCTTACATGATGCCTGCTGTTTGAAAGTAGTGTTTATCAGGGATACCTATTTAAAACATTGACGTAGAGATACAAAAGCAGAAGACTTTTTCTGTTTTCTTGTAATTATTACTGTATCAAATATTTATAGTTAAATAAACTTAGCAGTTTTTTATATTTGGATATAAAACTTTAATATGTGTAGTATGGTTGTTGTATTTGATTTTTGCCAGTCTCTCCAAGTCACCAATATTTGCTCTATACTTTATCAATTCTTGTTTGTGAAGCACCATGAAATATTTATTAAAACATTTCTATCCCACCTGTCTCACCCAAAGGCAACTCAGAGCGGCTCACAACTAATAAAAACAGCAATAATATAAAAATAAATAAATACAAGAATAAATACAAAAAATATAAAATCATGGTATCATAAAATCAATGTGGTCAGTATAAAAAACATCCCCCACTTCCCTAACCCATCCCACCCTCCCCCCGCCAAATGCCTGACAGAAGAACCAGGTCTTACAATTTCTTCAGAAGTCGAGAAGAGATTTGGGCTGAGGCATACCTCCGCCAGGATGGCATTCCAAATCTACGGTGTGGCCCCCCAAGAATGCCCACCTGTCTGTTCAGACCCACCAAAATTGCGGGACCTTCAGGAGGGTGCTCCCAGATGACCACAGAGGTCGGCCAGGGGGTGAGGTGATTCTTCAGGTAAGCAGGGCCCAGGCCGTTTAGGGCCTTAAACGTCAAAACCAGCACCTTGAGTTGAGCCCGGAAGACAATAGGCATCTAGTGCAGATCCCAGAGCACTGGTGTAATGTGCTCCCTGTGACCCATCCCCGTAAGGAGATTGGCCACAGAATTCTGCACCAGCTGCAGCTTCCAAACCGTCACCAGGGGCATCCCACTTAGAGTGCATTGCAATAGCCTAGTCTTGAGATGCCGAATGCATGGATGAGGGTGGCGAGGTCTGAGTCTGAAACATACAGGCAGAGCCTTCTCACCAGATGTAATTGGTGAAAGGTGCCCACAGCCAACACCTGGGAATTCAGACATAGCTGTGAATCCAGGAGCACCCCCAGGCTCTTTATAGATGGAACCAATGGAGGGAGAACACCCACAATAACAGGAGTATTCCCCTCCCCTAGATCACCAGCCTCACCCACCAACATCATATCTGTATTATCGGGACTGAGTTTCAATAAACTCGACCTCATCCAATCCCCCACATGGCCAGAGGAACGGGGGCAGCAAAGAGATGGCAGGGCCTGGGTCACATTAAAAGGATAAATATACAGCTGGGTGTTGTCTGCATATTGATGACAAATGTATTCCCCAGCTGCACACAACCTCCCCAAGTGGCTTCATACACACGTTAAACAAGAGAGGGAACAAAATGGAACACTGAGGGACCCCACACGAGAGAGCCCCAGGGATGAAGTACAGTCCCCTAAGACTATCCGCTGTGATCTCCTGGCGAGGTAAGAATGGAACCATTGTAAAACGGTTCTGTCTACCCTGACCAGTTCCCATAGGCGGGTCACCAACATCTCATGGTTCACAGTATTGAAAGCCACTGATAGATCCAGTACAGCTAGTAGGGTCATATAACCCCTATGAGACTCGCAGGAGGTAATGGTTCAACCAAATTCCATGGCAAGGGAGAACTCCCCACTCCCCCAATCATTAGACCCCCCTGCCTCAAGGTCAGTGCAGAAAATCAAGTCAAGAGTATGTCCCCCCTCATGCATCAGCGCAACTACTACCTGGGACAGCCCCATGGTTGCTGTGGCAGCCATGAAGTCCTGATCTGCCCCAAGCAATCTGGTCTCAGCATGGATATTGAAGTCCCCCAAGACAATAAGCTTAGGAGACCTCAAGACCAGGTCTGAGACCAGACCAGGCTAGAGCAGGGCAAGCAGCTAGCAGATATGCACTGCATCCTCAGGAAAAGTCTGAGGACACCTCACATAGCAAACATACCAAATCTGGGGTAAGATTGCCCAAGTAGTGGCTGTCCCTGTGCTGGGGCCTCTTCTGCCCCGCTATGGGTTGAGCTCTGTGGCAGGGCTTTGAGCGATGGGCACTGTTGCCTGCTGCATGCTGCCATGTCACAGGCAAGGTGGGAGTTCAGTTGGGTCAGGGGAGGGAGGTGGGCCAGGGCAGGGCAAGGTGCCCCTTCATGTGGCTTGCACCTCGGCTTGTTCTGGCCGTGGCGGGTTCTCCAGCAGTGGCCTGGCTGCCCCATTGGGTGGGGGGCTGCTCATCTGCCCAACTTTCCACGCTGGGCCACCAGTGTGCCAGATGCACTTTCCTGCCACAGGGTTGCATGGAGATCGGGCCCTTGCAACTTGTGTTGAGACACCCATTGGCTTAGGCACCCAAGTTCCAAAACTTCTCTTTAACTTTACCCACACTGACAAGCCCTCTCAGTCTTGAACTAATGACTCACTCACCCACCACCCTTCATCCTAGAAAAAAAAGCAAAAAACAAACACCACTTCTTTCTTAATCTGTGTATTTTCCTTGTCCTGGAGCAATATACCAGGGCTCATCACAGAACACAAAAAGTGGTAAAGACATAACACCCACAACGTAGGTTTGCAGCGTACACCACTACCCACTGTTAAAGAGTGTTGAAGAATGAGCTCAAAGGCACAATCAATTTGCGTGAGTTTGCAACACTTACTCAACATGTCATCACACTTATGGCAAAAGACATCACACTTAGGATAGCAGTATTAGGTGGCTGCTGGATACAGTTTGAAATTTAATACTAATTTAACTACACTTTGAATTTTAAGAACACTGTGAACCGCAAGTGGTTTTGCTCCAGTACCAGCTACTAGCCTTGTCAGGAGTCCTCTTTATTTCAATAAGACACTCATTACTCCATGGCAATCGTTGCATGTTATTACCCTGATAGACCCTTGGGATGCCAAGGACAGTACTAAATGCCCAGAACTGCTTGCCACCAGTGCCTGTCCTCCTGCCTTCCTGCCTGTTGATGCTGCCCCCCTCCACCCACCCTCCTCTCTCTCTCTCTCTCTCGTCCTGCCCCCGGGGTGTTGTCTGCCACACTTTTGGGTGGCAAAGCAAGCCTGATTGCTGCTTATCTGGAAAACTGAAGCTTATGCTGATGTTACTGTTAGTCTGTATTCTCTCTCTCATATATCCTGTCCCCCTGGGTCAGTCTCTGCTAATTTAAGACCAACAGACTTTGGATAGCATGTCTCCTTTGCCAGTCCCTGACGCTTCTCAGTGCCTGCCTGCCTACAGCCTGCCCATGCCCCTGATACTCCATCTTTTGCCTGCCTATTGCATGCCACTCTCCTTGATATTCTGCTTCCAAGAATTTGAAGCCTTGGTGGGGCATGCACTACTGTAAGTTTCCTCCTTCCTCTATGAGTCACAGTGCCTGCTGCTTCAGTGCCCCCCCCCCATTGCTTGCTGTCTGCCAGTGTCTACTCTTTCTCTGCCCTCTGCCTACATGCTATGAACCAGTCTCCCAGTGATATTTTTGCCACTCTGTGGCACTCTCACCAACTTTGGGGAAGGGAGAAAGTGCTTTGGAGGCAAAATAAAAGTGCTTTCTAAGCCTTAGGAAGCCCTAAAGTGATTCCCCTTGCAATCCAATGCAAAAATGAAAACAAAAATAACTTTTATTTTTTCAAAAACAAAAAACAAAAATTAAAAAAACAACCACCCAAAACCCCAGCATTGGCCCCTTGTCTGCACCCCTATGCAGAAGTACAAAACCAGTAATCTAAGACCAATGGAAAGAGGTAGTTGGGATTATGTGTCCTTGGCTCTCCATACCTATTAGATTCTCAGAACTATTAACAGGCTTGAATGACTGGCTGGGACTACAAAACTTCTGCAAAGGGTGTCTGTAGCAGGGGTTCTTCCAGGGCCCCACGGGAACACTGGGGTTTCTTTGTGGAATTAGGAAACCCTCTGCTACACCTGTTCAGCCCTTGACTCAGCTGTATCCCAAGTGGGGTGCACTCTGTGGTGTACCCCTGTAGGGTCCCACCCTCAGCCTCCTACCACCCCTCACAGCCAAGGCCTATGCCTTCAAAATTGTGCACTTTAGTTTGGTTATTTTTTTTCCCTTCCAGGGTTCAATAAAGTCCTCGCTGAGTGTGGGGTTCAGCCACAGAAGGATGAGACCCTCAGGGCTCCATATCGGTCTTGGTGGCCAACTTAGGCAAATCCCACCTGGTCTCTGGCTGCCTCCTGTTCCTCATCACAGCCCCTTGCAGGTTAGGTCTAGTGGTGGAGAGAGCTCAATCAGAAGCTTCTTCCTCCATGGCCACCCCTCTAAGATTAAGCTCAGGCCTCTTTATATAGGCCTGAGCATGCTCAGTTTTACACAGCTCATGGAGCATTTCAGAGGACTTAGAGCAAATCCAAGTTTTGTAGCCTCACTGGGCATGCTCCAGAACTTAGAGGGAGGAAAGGGTTTTGGAGCCCAACTGGGCATGCTCCACAGCTGCCTGTCTAACCTAGGGTTGTTAGGTCCCACAGTAATAGGGCTTCCTGTATATAGGGGAGCCACCCTATTACAGTGTCTTATAATTGGTTCAACCAGAAGAAAAGTCTCCTCTGGAGAGTCTCCCTGCTCAGATTCATTTGGGACTAGGTGGTTTGTCACAGTAGCCCACCCACAGCAAGAATATGGATAGAAAGTAAGAGGTGGCATTGGAGGTGGGGTAAGGGTGGTGTTTATTTATTATTAATTATTATTATAAGCATTTGTATAGCACCAACAGTGTACCTGGAGCTTTACAGAAAAGTAAGATAGATGCGGTCCCTGCCCACAGCTTACAATCTAATAGACATGGAGGGGGGAGACAAGGAGAGGGGACATAGGGAGAGACAAGGGATAAATAACAATCAAGTGGATGCGAGGTCCCAGGTGCACACACTTAGCTTGGTTGCAGTTAGGCAGGAGACTGCGGGGAGGGCAGACAGTAAATATTGAAAGGAAAGTTCTAGCAGGCATCAGGAAAGGCGGTGAGGAAGAGATGTGTTTTGAGGAGAGATTTAAAGGTGCGGAGGGAGGGGGCAAGGCAGATGTGGGCAGGGAGGGAGTTCCAGGCATGGGGGGGCAGCAAGGGAGAAGGGACAAAAGTGGTTAGGGGAGCAGGGGAGACGAGGGAAAGCGAGGGAGGGACAGAGGAGGAGCGTAGTGTGTGTAGGAGTGTGTTAGGAGACTAGGACTTAGAGGTAAGGGGGAGCCAGGTTGTGAAGGCATTTATAAGTGAATACCAGGAGTTTGTGAAGGATGCATTCGGGAAGGGGGAGCTGGTGAAGTGAGAAGAAGAGAGGCTGCACGAGGTCGAAGCAATGGGCTGAGTGGATGACCCTAGCAGCAGAGTTTTGGATGGAGATAAGGGGGGACAGGTGAGAGCCGGGGAGCCAGTAAGGAGGCGGTTGCAGTAGTCAAGGTGATAGATGACTATGGCGTGAACAAAAGTTTTCACTGAGGAGACAGAAAGAAAGTGGCGAATCCAAGTAACGTTGTGAAGGGTGAAGCAACAGGACTTGGCAACAGAGTTGATGTAAGGTTTAAAGGAAAGGTGAGTGTCGAAGATGAAGTCCAAGTTACGGGCTTGGGGAACGGGATGGATGGTGACCCCATCGATAAGGATGGACAGGGACGAGGGAGAGGAAGGGTAGGGAGGAAAGATAAGTTCAGTCTTAGCCATGTTGAGCTTGAGCTAACATTGGGACATCCAGGTGGAGATATCAGAGAGACAGTTGATGAGGTGAGTTTGGACAGAAGGGGATAGAGAGGGGGTGGAGAGATGGAGTTGAGTGTCATCAGCATAGAGATGATATTGGAAGCCGTGGGAGGCAATGAGTTTGCCAAGGTACAGGGTGTAGATAAATAAGAGGAGAGGGCCCAGGACAGAGCCTTGGGGAACCCCAACTGAGAGGGGAAGGGAGGAGGAGTTGGAATTGGGAAGAGACACATTAAAGGAGTGATCAGAGAGGTAGGAGGAGAACCAGTCAAGGACAGAGCTGCAGAAGCCTAGGGAGTGAAGAGAGTCCAGTAGGAGTGAGTGGTCGACAGTGTCAAAGGCAGCAGAGAGGTCAAGGAGGACAAGAATGGAGTAAAGGCGCTTAGATTTAGCGACAAGTAGATCATTGGTGATCTTGGCTAGGGAAGCTTCAGTGGAGTGTAGGGGACGGAAGCCAGATTGGAGATGGTCCAGGGAGGAGTTGGCAGAGAGGAGATCCAGGTAGCGGGAGTAGACAACATGTTCCAGAAGCTTAGAGGCGAAGGGTAGGAGGGAGACCGGCCTGTAACTAGAGGGATCAGAGGGGTCGAGGGCGAACTTTTTGAGGATGGGAGAGACAGTGGCATGCTTGAAGGCGGAGGGGAAGGAGCCAGTGGAGAGGGAGAGATTAATGACATGTAAAGGGGAGGGGGGCGACAGTGAGAGCAATGGAGGTCAGGAGGCGGGAGGGGATTGGGTCGAGGGGGCAGGTGGAGGGGTTCGAGGAAGAGAGCAAAGAGGAGATTTGTCCCCCTTTGTTCCCCCTCCCATAATGAATGGCCAGAAAGAAGACTGTGACTGTTTGCCACTGAAGTTCACCTTGTTAGACTGCTTTTGATGAATCTGAGGGTGGACTGCTGTGACAAAACATAGAGCCATCGAGGTGGAAGTGGCTTCAGAGGTCATCTAGTCCAGCCTCCCCCACCCACCCCACCCCCGCACCAGCACATGATTCACCATACCCAGACCACAGGATTGTACTTTTAACAATAACGGTGTTCTCTGTGGCCTTAATCCATAAAGCACACCGGCACATGCTTATTGTTGAGCATTCAAGAAATCCCTTTGAGCTAATGAGGCTATTAGTAAGTTCAAGTGCTTTGCTGACACAAATCCTATAGCTGCTAGATGTAAACCTGGTCAGAATTCTTTGTTCCATTGATTCCCCACCCCCACAAAGAACTCTAAGTTTCAGCAGAATAAAGGTGGGCATAGAAACACTCCCCTAAACTGGCTGCTTTGGGTTTTCAGAAATCATAAGCACAAAAATTCATGACCAACAACAGCAACAAAAACAAACAAAAAAATAAGGTCTACTGTCCATGTGAAAACTTTCAGCTAACCAACAGTCTAACCAACTAACTTTCAACTAACCAACTAATTTTTACTCCCAAAATATTGAGCCAAAAATATATCTTCCATTTACAGAAAAAGCCAAGCTTTGATTGTCACCCACACACGAAAGAAGGCTACAGTCACAGAATTTGGGTTCAACAGGCTACAACACTTTATTAACCAATCAATTGGCAGTCTGGATAAAGCATGAGAGGGGTAAACAAAACAAACCAGAACAATCCAGAACCATATGCCTCCAACCAACAGATCCAGTGGCTCTGCTCACTAATCCAAATGGATCATCTTCGATCCATTCCCATTCCTGAGGAAACAGTTATAGTTTGTGCGCCAACTAGGGATAGCATGTATCCTGCTTAGTATCACAGTCCCTGCCACCCCTAAGAGTTGGGTGAGGCTTTGGGTCGCTTACCCCCTGATCGGTTCACCCTTCGCTCACCTCAAAAGGAGGTGTCTCAAGCTTTTCAATTTTGTTCCATTCCCTGGTCGATTCTCATTTCATGAGCTCTCTTTTTCCATTTCCACCGGAATACTGACAACAATGAAAAAAAAGGGAGAACTGCACAACTTGAATGCCCCTTCAACTGCACAACCTGCACATTTGGAGGGATAGCACTAAAATGAAGGTGAAAAAAATGTGTTGGGCTCTGTCCAATCTGCCCAGTATCTTGGAAAAAGTTCCTTCCCAATTAAGGTGACCAGACGAGTCTTTAGTGCCAATCCAAGTGCGTGGGTCTCTCTCAATCCAGGGCACAGACACCTGGCTGCCATCCTCACAGCCAAGCCTATACCCCTCCTCCCCCCACGGGGCCAGACTCCACCCCTTATTTCTCCACTGAAAACTCCTGTATGGATCAATGGTTCCAATTCAAATCACCAACCAGCCTATCCCTCATTCCCCAACTTTCCCACCCTAATGGCCATCCTAACAGGTTGTGGGGGGGGGGGGTGCGGGACCAAATACATGTCCATGTGGATGATGCCTCAGCCCACCCCAGGGCATGGCAGGGCTATGATGGTGGCTCCCTTGCCTGATTTCCATGCAGAGTGGATGCAGGGGGAGATTATTTGGATGGTCTCCCACCAGCCCAAAGTGTGGTGATTGTGTTTGCCCTGCCCAAGGACGGGTGGGAGATCTGTCCAGCCCCGTCTCGTGTGGCTTTACCCAATGAAACAGATGACCATTGTTGGTTGGTAATCTTCAGGGGGAAAACACACATTTCTCATAGACATTTGGAACAAATTTTACTTTTCAGCAAACTTTCAGTGATACATATCAGTTAAATTTAATTTATAGGTTAAATGATAGGAGTATGAATCAGAAACTTTCATTATTTATGAGAAGAAAACAGGCCAGAATGGTTTTCCTGTAATAAATCAATTTACTCATATGCCATGGATAGAATCTATCTTCCTTCTGATGTATTTAAACTTTCCATCCCTTTTTTTTTTAACTGTGATAAGCAGTTGAATGGGTAACTTTCAAATGTTTTATAAAAGGTCTGCAGGTGAAGAATGTTGGATTTAATGTTATATTGTCATGGTGACATCTTTTCCATTCCCTGATAAATTTGAAATTTATTAAATTGGAGACCTTCCTCCAATAATACAGTTTTTATGCCCCATTAATCAGATGTCCTTGGGTACAGGTATGTTCACAATACCACACTTTAGCATTAGTTTCGGAACTGCAGTTCGTGATGCAGGTAGCTATATAACGGTTTCAAATGACCATACATATTGATATGAGTTCTTTGACAGATGGGTCAAAGCCAAACCCTCATATATGCCCTCTAATTCTAAGTAGGGATGTGCGAACAGAATGCGGTTCGAATGTTTGGTCATTTCGCTGTGCGGTCGTTCAGCTGTTCGTTTTGGGAACCAAGTTCAGGTTCGGTCGTTTGGTCCGGGAACCGAGTTCGGATTCGGCCATTCAGTTTCAGCAGCGTCTGGATCGGCCGAACATTTGGCAGAGTTTAGTATCAGTATTGGTATCGCTTGGTCCCGTGATTGCACTGGAACCCAGAAACAGATGGTAGTTTGAGTGTGTGCATGTGTGTTTGGTTAAAGTGGTTGTTGGGTGTTTGCTTTGGCTGTGTGTGTGCTTTGGTGGCTGTGTGTTTGCTTTGACTGGTTTGGAAATGGAAGGAAAAACAAAAATGAAGCTGAGGAAGGTGATGGTGGAGGTGGAGGAGGAAGAGCCTGGACTATCAGAGGTGAAGAAGGTTGGCTCCTCACCAGAAGAGGAAGAGGGCATGGGAGATGTCACTGCTGCCAGGTTTGTAAAATGTATTTCTGTTTATTGGCTGGCAGGTGGGTGGGTGGTGGGCAGTCAGGCAGTCAGGCACAAACAGTGGGCATCTGCAGATGGGCAGGATTTACATGTGTCTTAGGTATGGATCTGCCACAGAGAGAGAGGGAGGGGAGCTCTTCCAGCAGCCAGACACGAGCCAAAGCACCCTCCCAGATGTGTGCCATCCAGGATCTCTAATTGCCATCCCTAGCACCCCAACGAGGGCAGAATTTATTTATTTTATTTATTTATTTTACAGATTTATATCCCGCCCCCTCCTGCAGTGCAGCTCGGGGCGGCTAACAACAACAATAAAACATTAAAATTCACTTAAAATATAAATATAAAATACATCCTCTAAAACACATCATATAAAACAGGGCTAGAAAACAAATGAATAAATGGGCGGGGGATTAAAATCACCCCCCCCCACCCTCCCTCCCAAAGGCCTGGGCAAACAGCCAGGTCTTACAGTTCCGCCGAAATGTCAAAAGGCTTGGGGCCAGGCGAGCTTCCTCCGGGAGGGAGTTCCACAGCCGCGGCCCTACCACCGAGAATGCTCGCTCCATCGTGGCCCCCCGCTTAACACGGGGGACCTCCAGGAGGGCACCCCCGGCAGACCGCAGGAGCCGTTCCGGGGCGCGAAGGGCGAGGCGGTCCCTAAGGTATGAGGGGCCAAGGCCGTATAGGGCTTTATAGATCATCACTAGGACCTTGAACTTGGCCCGGCACACTATCGGCAGCCAGTGCAGCGCTCGGAGCACCGGTGTAATGTGCTCCCGGCGACCCGTCCCCGTAAGAAGACGAGCCGCCGCATTCTGCACCAGCTGCAGCCTCCGGGCCAAGAACAAGGGAAGCCCCACGTAGAGCGCGTTGCAGTAGTCGAGCCGCGAGGTGACGAAGGCATGGATGAGGGAGGCCAGGTCCGGGCCAGAGACATACGGACGCAGCCTACGTACCAGATAAAGCTGGCGGAAGGCAGCCTTAGCGACTGCCTCCACCTGCCGCTCCAGCCGCAGGTCTGCGTCCAATATGACCCCCAGACTCCGGACCTGCTGAGCTACAGGGGGGCAAACCCCCCCAATCAGGGGGGCCACCACCCCCTTCGCCCTCCCCACCACCATCACCTCCGTCTTATCTGGGTTGAGCTTCAGTCTGCTCCGCCGCATCCAATCCGCCACGGCCTCCAAACATTGGGATAGCACCGAGACAGCAGGGTCTGGGTCAGTAGAAAACGAGAGGTACAGCTGAGTATCATCAGCATACTGGTGACATCGCACCCCGAACCCTCTCACGACCTCCCCCAAGGGCTGCATATAGATGTTAAATAATAATGGAGACAAGATCGATCCCTGCGGAACGCCACACGGTAAGGCGCGGGGGCTCGATGTTTCCTCCCCCAACACCACCCGCTGGCTCCTCCCCGAGAGGAATGAACGGAACCATTCAAGAACAGTCCCGTCCAGACCCCCCCGGTCACGCAGTCGTCTCAACAGCAGCCCATGGTCCACGGTGTCAAAAGCGGCCGAGAGATCGAGCAGGATGAGAAATGTCGAACATCCCGCATCCATCTCCCGGCGGAGGTCGTCCACCAAGGCCACCAACGCCGTCTCGGTGCCATAGCCGGGGCGGAACCCAGATTGAAAAGGGTCAAGGAGCCCGATATTATCTAGATGACCCTGGAGCTGGAGCGCCACTGCCCGCTCAATAACCTTCCCTAAAAAGGGAAGGTTAGAGACAGGTCGGTAGCTGGCGAGCGCGTCTACGTCCAACGATGGTTTTTTCAGCAGGGGGCGCACCACAGCCTCTTTTAAGCAAGGCGACAACCTCCCCTGCCGAAGGGACGCATTCACCACCCTCGCCAGCACCGTCCCCAACGTCTCCCCGGAAGCTTTTATTAACCAGGACGGGCAAGGATCCAGTTGACAACACGTGGCCCTCAGACCCCAGGACATGTCTTAGGTATGGGTCTGCCATAGAGAGGGGGGGGCTCTTCCAGCAGCCAGGCATGAGCCGAAGTACCCTCCCAGATGCGTGCCAGCCAGGATCTTGTCATCCCTACCAGCCCAAAGAGGGCAGGATTTACACGTGTCTTAGGTATGGGTCTGCCACAGAGAGGGAGGGGGGGCTCTTTCAGCAGCAGCAGCAGCAGCAGCAGCAGCAGCCAGAGTCTCAACTTGAAGACACTACAGCACCCCAGGTGGTGTTGGAAAGGGCAAGGGGCAAGTAGGCAGCACTGCAGCACTATCCAACCACTTGGTGTGGGAGACTGGGTATTTCTCTGGGAAGGACTAGCGGCATCAACAAAAATTAATGATATTATTTAGGTGTTGTTTATGTATTTCTGCTTCATAGAGGGTGATGATGATGCTTCTTCTGGTGCCAGACCTAGAACCCCATCCCAGCAGAGGTCACATCTGCAGGAGCCGCCAGAAACCAGGCCGATGAGGTCTGCGGTCTGGCGGTATTATGATAGCCCAAAACACGGATATGCCGAATGCAAGGTAAGGCATGGGGACTGGATCCACAGGGAATGGATTGCCCTATGACCTCTTAGGAAGTCCCCGACAGGGAGAGAGATTGACCAGTCAGCCAGCCACTTGTGGAGACAGAATGCAGGCAGGGTATAATAGACCATTGGCAGTTCTTATGTTTCTACCTTTTTATGTTCTTTAGATATGTGACAAAAAAATCAAAAGAGGGCCACAGGGCTCATAGCCCACATTGAGAATGTCCACAACATTGATGTGGCACGGCGGGATGTGTCTTGCTCGTGGTGCATGGACTCCAATGCGGAGAAACATCGCCAGAAGCAAGGGGGGGGGAAGGCAAAGCAGAAGTGCTGCCACCACAGCCCTTCCCCCTCCAGCTCCGCTGAGGAGCCTCCAGGCCCCCGGAGGAGAACGAAGAGGAAAGGGCCTTTCGGGCACAGCTCCAGAGGCCCAGAAAGAAAGCGATGGACATGCTATGGGTCCAAACTCACAGCATGCAGGACCGGCTGATGGTATGGTTCTGGGAGCTCCAAGCAAGGGATCTCAAGGTGCAGGCTTATGCGCAGTACCTCCACACAGAAAAGGAGAAGTTAGAACTTTACCACCAGTCAGTGGAAGAATGGACGGCGTACTTGGCCGGGGCCCTGGACTATGCCCAGCAACATGGGTACAAGGCGGTGGAGGATGCTCTGCCTACCCCTGGGGCCCACGCACCCCTTTCTTCTTTCCCCCACATTCCGGGGGACAGGCCCAAAAACCCCTAATTTTCCTTTCCCTGTATATATATTATTTTTTGTTGTTTGTTTTCTAAAGTTGTACTGTATGTTTTTTAAAAGGGTTTTATACAAGTTAGTTATATTTGTTACCTTACCAGCTTTGTTTGACCAGTGTCCAATCTTTTATCCCTCTTGCTGCTTCTGGAAAGTGGCAGAATCTCATTGTATACAGCTTGTCAGATTCCTACCTGACAGGAGCAGCACATGCAGCGTATTAGACCCAAGATGTGCCAGCAGGGTCTCAACTTGAAGACAGGCCCCCAGGAGGGGCAGGGCTTGTGTCTATGTGGGTGACTGTGCCAGAGAGAGAGAGAGAGAGAGAGAGAGAGGCTTTGGCAGGCAGTCTGGCAGAGGCAAAATTGGGCATTGGCAGGTGCACTGCCCGCTCTCACAGAGAAATCGCTGCATGGGGGGTTTGGGGGAAACCAAGTTGTGATATATAATACTTGGTTACATTTGTTGGTTGGTCCCTTTGAAGCCCTCAAGTGGAGAGGTGTGTTCAGCTTGTAGAAAGATCGACCCGGGGTTCAGAGGGGGAGACTTGCAGACAGCGTCCCAGGTAAGGCAGCCAGCCAGGGATATCATATTTCCTGTGAGGGGGTGCCAGAGGGAAACAGAAAGAGGCTCCTTTGCAGTGGGAAGCAGGTGACGGGTGCTGGTGGTCAGAGGGGCTCTTTCAGTAGCCTCAGCAGACATCCGCAGGTGGATGCGGAGGAGTAGGCTCAGGCTGGTGGGGGGGGCAAGCTTGCAGGCGGGCGCCTGTGGCCACTGGCTAGTCTCATATGAACAGCGGCAGCAGCCAGATGATGGTTCTTGGGACTGTATTGACTGCTGCAGGTACAGTGGAATGACAGCCCATGGGAGTTTAATGATGTCCCTAGAATTAGTGCTTGGTTGGGCGCACTTCATTCAATCATTGCAATCAGTGGTGCAGGTGGTGCGGGGAGGCAAACAGGCAGGGGCATATAATTATTACATTGTGTGTTATTTCCGTCTCATTCTGGTAGGTTTGCTGCTGGATGTGGGCATTGAGCATGAGCATGAGCATAGTTCTCACTGTTTTTGACAGGTGGCAGCTTGAACCAGATGCACCTCTTACTCCCCCCCCCATCTCTCTCGTTCTAGCAGTGGGGAACCTATCCCCCTCTCCCTCTCTCTGGTCATGTACTGCAGGTGACAGCATGTCTCTCCTAGCAGTGGGGACTTGGGAGAATGTCTCTCTTTCCATGAGCAGCAGGCTGCTACCTCATTAAAAAAAGGTTATTTGCATTGACTCTCTTATCATTCTCACCACGTCACCCTGCGTTCCATTCCTTCATGGAATTGTCTCATATCCCTAGAAACAATTGGTTGGAAATGTGTGGGAGTGCCAGAGAGAGAGAGAAAGGCTCTCGGGGGAGGGGGGCGCACTGAGCATGTGCGAGGTGTAGCCACACAGGGAAACGGCTCCGTCCCACCTGGCACAGATTGCAAAGAAACAGTGTGTCCACTGACCTCAAAAGAACCCGAGTTTGATCTCCCTCATGAGCAGAAGAACCCGCAGAAAGCTATAATAAATTTTTTGTGGGGTAAGCAACACAATTCAGGCTTTTTGTAAGACCCAAGAAAAAGCCCCCCCCCCCCGAGACCGTTAGCGAAGGAGGTTAAGATGGCGGCCGCGCGGGAGAATGTCGAACCCGACATAGGGGAGGAGGGAGATACCATCCCCTATCTAGTTAGCTTGACAAAGATGTTAAAACAACAGGACGAAGAGGTAAAGGCATATAGGGACACAATCACAGAGGGTTTGGTGAGGGTGATCTCCGTGTTTGACACCCTGAATAAAAAATTTGACACTATAGCTAAAAGAGTGACAGAGGTGGAGAACCGGCTGGGCCTCCAGGAGGACTCCACGGAGAAACACACACAAAAACAAAAAAACCATGGATAGTCAAGTGTCTAATCTACAACATAAAAGAGAAGACTTGGAGAATAGGAGCAGAAGGTGCAACAGAAAAATAATCGGGTTCCTGGAGCAGGAGGATTCTGTGGTTGGGAGAGATTTGGTTGCAGACATCATTAAACAAGCTCTCCCCGCATATCCAGAACTGCATGACATTGATATTGAGAGAGCTCACAGGGCTCTCAAGCCTAAACCGCGAGAGAAAGAACCACTGTGCGCCACACAGATAAAGAAGCAATTTTGGCGGCAGCGAGGAAAGCCAAGGGGCTCTCCTTTAAGGTTACCAGGATCTTTTTCTATCAATATCTGGCTGCGGAGACAGTCAATAAGAGGAGGGAATGGAAAAATCATTTGTCTCTCTTTTATAAGAATGGAATAAAGGCTCGTCTGCTGTTCCCCGCTAAATTTGCATTTTACTATCAGGACAGACTCAGAGTCTTTGCACAAGTGCCTCATCTGGAGTCCTACATGAAGACTTCGATGACTGACCTTCCGTGGGCACAGATGAAAACATGAAGAGTGCAAGGAATGACCCCCACTCTGCATCTGCAATAAGTTTTGTTGGAATGTGAGTTTGGCAGGCTAATTGTTGGGGTTCTTGGTGGGGAGGTCTTGTTTAGAGTTCAGCATTTTTGGAAGGAGATCTGGGTTTCATAAGGTGTAAACTAACTGGGAAAAGGATACCACAAAAGTTAATTTAAATTTGCTGGCTTATGGAAATGGTTTTGGGTCCCCTAAGCTGAACTGATAGTTTAAAGGTTAATTTAAACTAAATGGCTTATGGTATCATACCACAAAAGTGAATATAAACTTGCTGGCTTATGGAAAAAGGTTTGGGGCTTCCAGGCTCTGCACAATTGGTAACAGGTACTATAAAGTTTTATTTAAACTATACGGCTTATGGAATTATACCACAATAGTTAATTTAAACTTGTTGGCTTATGGGGAAAGCTTCAGGTCCCCCAAGCTGTGCACAGTTGGGTAACAGATATTCTAAAGGTTCATTTAAACTAGATGGCTCATAGAATTATATTACAATCATTAATTTAAACTTGTTGGCTTATGGAAAAAGTTATGGGTCTCCCAAGCCATGCACAGAGGGGTATCTGATATTATAGAGGTTTATTTAAACTATATGGCTTATGGAATTATACCACAAAAGTTTATTTAAACTAGTTAGTTCATGGAAAAAGTTTTGGGTTCCCCAAGATGTGCACAGTTGGGTAACAGATATCCTAAAGGTTTATTTTAACTAGATGGCTTATGGAATTATATTACAATAGTTAATTTAAACTTGTTGGCTTATGGGAAAAGTTATGGGTTTTACAAGCTATGCACAGATGGGTATTAGATATTATAGAGGTTTATTTAAACTAGGTGGCATTTGGAATTATACCACAAAAGTTTATTTAAACTAGTTGGTTCATGGAAAATGCTTTGGGTCTCCCAGACTGTGCACAGTTGGGTAACAGATATTATAAAGATTTATTTAAACTAGATGGGTTATGGAATTATATTATAATACTTAATTTAAACTTGTTGGTTTATGGAAAAAGCTTTGGGTCTCCCAAGCTGTGCACAGTTGGATAACTGATATTATAGAGGTTTATTTAAATTAGAGGGCTTATGGAACTAGATTATAAAAATTAATAGGGGATCTATAGGATGAAAACCAGCTGAGTAGCAGATATAACCAAAGGCTAAGTTAAACTGTATGGTTTATGGAAACGGGTCAGGAATACACAAGATGAAAACCAGATGGGTTAAGTATACTACAAAAGTTAATTTGGGATTAGAGGGTTTACCCTTGGTTAAAAACGTGGTTCCATAAAAAAAACAAGGGGAACTTGAGTTGGGTAACGTTGTAAAGGTTATAGCAGTTCCAGGTTCTGCCAGCAGATGGCATAAGCAGTTAATATTACAAACTGGGGAGAAAGAAAAGTTATACGGGGCAAACTGGTTATCTCTTGATGGAAAAAGAGAGACAGTATGGTGTTGGTTGGTGACACAATTTTATAGATAGATGCTAAATTAATGTGCTGAGCGAGGGGGGAGGGAAGTACTGCTAAGTGCGAGATCGGTTGATACCCCACTGCAGAGTGTATAAAGCACTGCAGTTAGATAAAGGTGTGTCAGATTGCTGACACTTCAGCACGGGTTGAATGATTCTCTGTGTGTTAATTATTAATTTTTTCTGTTTGTTATTGTTGGGTTATTCTGCAACACTCCGTATGGGGGAGAAACCAGGAAGTCACAAGGACAAGCTTGAGCTGGGTACTGAGGTATCCCAGGGAGGGAGTGAACTAAGCGACCTTGAAGAGGCTAGACTCATCACAAATCACCCGAGTAATCACCCACCAGAGGGGGGTAATCAGGTATGACTTGTGGGTACCACATGGGAAAGGTCCCAGCCGCATAAACATAGCATACAGGGATAAAACAGAACTATGACAGAACTGAGGGTCTGTTCAATAAATGTTAATGGCTTAAACAGTCCCATAAAGTGCAAGAAGTTATGGCAGTTTGTGGGGTAGAGCGGTATAGACATCCTTGCAGTGCAGGAGACGCATCTTCTCAACAGAGACAACTTTAGGATAAGAAATAAAAAAATTAGCGAGGTTACATTTGCTAATGCAAAACAAAAAAAGGCGGAAGTCTTCCTAGCATTATCCAACTCCTTGAACTTCACTCTCCAGACAAAAATATGTGACAAGGATGGTAGATATTGAATTACTGTGGGAGACATTCAGGGATGTATATGCCCCGAATAAGAATACGTACGCATACTTTAAAGATGTAATACCCATTATCTTGAAGGAAAAAAGGGGCAAATTGGTTGTATGTGGCAATTTTAATGCTCCGCTATCATTGCAGGACAAGTCAAACGCCACGTCAATTAAAAAGAACAACCAAAAAATAATACAACTGATTGAACAGGAACACTTAGTGAGTGTGTGGCGCACTCAACATCCCACACGGAGGGAATACTCCTTTTACTCCAATAAACATATGACCTACTCCCTAATAGACCATATTCTGATTGAAAAGGGGGAATACAGATCGGACTTCCATAGTCTAATACTACAGACTACATTCACAGACCATAATGCAATTTAGTGTAATTTAGGTCAGAAGGTGGGGAAAAAAGAGACAGGGGGCAGTTGGAAACTAAATAAATCAATTTTACTAGACCCAATCATTAAAGAGCAAATACAGAAGGAGATTGGGGAATATTTTAAAAACAACACACAAACAGGTGTCTCCCCAGTTGTGGTTTGGGATGCAATGAAAGCCATTGTTCGGGGCTCATACATCGCATCTGCAGCCCATAAATGGAAGGAAAAAGGTAGAGAGGTCAGGGAGCTTCAACTAAAATTAGCAGCCCTTCAAGAAATACAAAAAGTTAAACCTAAAAAGACTAGGGGGGGAGGGAAATAGCTGAAATTAGAGACTTAATTGAAGCCATTAATTCAGAACACATTATCAAAACATTACGGTTTTACTTCTCCAGGGCCAATAAAGCTGGCAAAACGTTGGCCTGGATGGTCAAAAAAAGGAGGGAGAGGAATAACATCTTCCACATTAGGGACAAATCTGGCAATGTGAATCTGACAGGCAAAGACATGAGAGAAAGATTTCTTCAATTCTATACAGAGCTTTATCAATCCACCAATCAATCGGCAGAGTCCATAGATATTTTTTTAAGTGAACTTAAAATGCCCCAGTTGACAAGGACAGAAAGGGAATATTTAAACTCCCCCATCACGCAAGAGGAGATAAAGGCCACAATTAAAGAGCTCCCCAACAACAAAGCCATGGGTCTGGATTAATTTCCATTCGAATTCTATAAAATCTACAGCAATGTAATTACCCCAGGACTGGAGGAGGTGTTTTGGTTCTTTATAACGGGACAGTTTGGCACCCTCTTTCTACGAGGCCAACATTACGTTGTGTCATAAAAGTGGTAAGAGCAAGGAGGAGTGCTCAGAGTACAGACCCATCTCCCTCTTAAATTCGGACGCAATTTTTTTTACTAAAATCTTAGCCAACAGGTTACAACTTTGTATAAAAGACTTAATGTCCCCAGACCAAACTGGCTTCATATACAATAGGATGGGCATAGATAATATTAGAAAAGTAGCAAATGTGATGTTTAAAATCCAGGAGGACAAGGCCCCGGCTGCAATGATTTCTTTACACACGGATAAGGCGTTTGATCGACTCAAATATTCATTTTTGATCAAGACAATGGAAAGGATGGGCTTCCAGGGCAATTTCTTAAAATGGGTGAAACTTATACAAAAATCCCCTGCCTCCAGAATTATTGTCAACGGAGCTCTCACTGATAGTTTCTTATTGAAGAGAGGCACAAGGCAGGGATGCCCACTCTCGCCAGTGCTTTTTAACATTGGACTAGAGCCGTTGGCTCTGACCATAAAAAAAACACTAGGATCCAATGGGTGGAAGCGGGTGCACAGCAGTGTAAAATTTCACTTTATGCAGATGACACAATACTATTCCTGACAAATTTGGAACGGTCACTCCCAGAGATGGTGGCCTTGCTGGAGCAGTTTGGTACCGTATCTGGCTTTAAAGTAAATATTTCTAAATCACAAATGTTCCTATTGAATGATCAGAAAATTACAAAGGGGGAGAGGGACTGGGTCACTCCATTCCAAGTGAATAAATCGACACTGAAATATCTGGAATCACTTTTCCAAAGAATATAATGAATCTATATAAAAGTAACTACATGCCACTGTTAGAGAAGATCGCTGACCTAAGATCCTCTTGGAAGGGAGTGTCCTGCTCCTGGATGAGCAAGCTAAACCTAATTAAAAAGATGCTGTTCCCTAAACTATTATATACGTTGATAGCCCTGCCAATACAAATTCCAGAAGACTTTTTCAACAAATTGAATAAAATTATAAATAACATAATTTGGAAAAAAAACAAGCCCCGAATCAGACGTTCAATAATTATTACCCCGATGGAGTCAGGGGGCTTTAATCTGCCCAATTTGAAATACTATTACTGGGCGTCAATTCTGAGCGGAGTAAAACTGTGGTATGAAGAGGGAAAGGAATCCCTACGGGTAGAGCTAGAAAAACAATTTATATTCCCAAACACCTATAGGAATTTATTGACAGAGGACTCTTCCAAGTGTGAGCTAAAGACGAGGGGTCTGCAACAACCTTTTAAAGATATTGCGTTGAGAATATGGAAAAGATGCCAAAATAAATTAGATGTATGTCAAGGTAAATTCCCACATAAACGGATGATATGCGAGCCCCTATCCATAAACAAGAAGGAAAAAGAGGCGTTGGAGTGGTGGAGAAAAAAGGGAATATGGCAGGTCAGACATTTCTTCATTGGAGAGGATATGCTAACAAAAGACACATTACAAACTAAATGCCAGGAGCTGGTAGACAGTTGGCTATATATAAAAATGCATAGTTATTTGTCACACCCAGTGAATAAAGCTCGTGACATTTCATGAGGACCTCCCACGTTCTGGAGACAGAGCTCTTCAATTTTGCTCCACAGCGTAAAGTGATTTCCTGACTATATCGGGTCATCTGCAATATATTCCACTATCCGGATGTGGGTTGCATAGGGTATTTTCAGACGTTACGAGATCACGCTCAACCACAGTGAATCACGGTCAATCCCGCGGCGGGGCCAAAGCACCCTGAACGTCTGTTCGGCGGCCGCCAGATGTTCACCACGGGCAATACCCACACGGGGTCAATGCCAACCATGCTTCCAGGGCTCCCCGCCAGACAATCCCTGAAAGCGTGATCATAGAGATTCCTGACGGGAACCAACAAAAAGTAACATCTGGCCAGCAACCACCGGCGGGAATCAAAGGAAATGATTCCCAGCCAGGGACAAAGCACACAGTGTCGCTGCTAGGCAACGAGTGACAACACAGGCTGGGGAGGGAGATTTAAAGGGCACACAGCAGCAGCCGGGATGAGTCGCCCCGGCGCCATCCGGGTACTTTGACCACGGTCCAGGCCGGGATTGGCATAACGTCTGTTGTGCTGCCCCAGGCCGTGATCTGTCGGCCCGTTTCCCTGCAGTGATCCCGCTCCTGTCACGTCTGTTCGGGGCTTTTTTGACCATGGGGGGTGGTTGTTCGGTTCACCCCCGCCGGGGATCCTCTGTGGTGAATCGGGACTGTGTAACGTCTGAAAATACCCATAGACAAGTGGGTAGATGACCTAGAATTAGTTTTTACAAAGTAAATGATGGCACAAGTCTGGTCGCATACACAGAAATGCACCAAATCCCTTATGGTAAGAGAACCCCAAATTAAACTAGTTTTCAGATTTTACTTGACTCCGCTCTCCACACATAAAGCAAATAGGGGATATAGTGAATTATGTTGGCGGGGCTGCGGTCAGGTGGGTTCTTATATCTATCACTGGTGGGTAGTTTCGACCCTACGGTTTAAAAGGCGATTGGAAGAGATGGTTCACCAGGCCTTCTTGAGCCATCAAATCAATGGGTCAACATATGATTATCTCCTGGAGATTGAGAATAGGGTACCTCTGTTTTATATCCTACCCAAGATTCACAAGTTGAAATGGCCGATTCCAAGAAGACCAATTGTCTCAGGAATTGATTCTATTTTTGAGAAGGTTGCCACCTATGTGGATTCGTTCCCCAAACCCTTTGTACCATTGATTAAGACATATGTTAGAGACTCAATGCACTTCCTGAATCTGATTCAACAGGTACATCTTTCAGGAACTAATCATTGGCTAATTACTATGGATGTGGAATTACTTTATACCAATATTCCACAAGGTGAGGCACTCATAGTGTTAGAAGATACACTGAATTCTAGGGAAGGAGTTTATTCTCCCCCTACTCAATTTCTAATAGAGTTGTCGGAATTCACTCTCACTAAAAACTATTTTAGGTTCGATGAGGACTTGTACCAACAGATTAGTGGCACAGCTATGGGCTATAGATTTGCACCAGAATTAGCTAATTTATTTATGACTGCATTTGAAGAAAAGTTTATTTGTTCCGCCACACGTAACTCCTTCAGAAATAATATCCTTTTCTTTAGAAGGTACTTAGATGACCTGTTCTTCATCTGGGAAGGGGAAGAGTGCAGCATACTTGAATTTCATAAGTATTTGAATGATCAACATCCAAGAATAAAATTTACTTTGCAGTATAGCCAGACTTCGATCTCATTTCTGGATGTCAGGGTGGAAATAGTACAGAGTTCTATTCAAACTACTCTGTTCAGGAAAAAGACCGATGTGAATTCCACCCTGCGGTTTGATAGTTATCATCCTGTGCATGTGAGGAGAAATATACTTGTAGGCCAATATATGAGGGTAAGAAGGAATAATACTTCCATCTCTGCCTTTAAAAAACAATCTTGGATCTTAACTAATAACTTACTGCGACAGGGCTACCCTAGAGATCTATTATAGAGCACTATATATTGACCGGGCCACCCTTTTGGTCCCTAAGAACAGGACATTGGAACAGGACCGTATAATCATTACTATGGATTATAGTCCTGGGGCTCAGGTGATTAAGAAATATATATTAGAAAATTGACATCTTCTTAAGGATATTCCCCGATGCAGTCAATATCCCCTATTCTCCTATAGGAGAATTAAGAACTTGGGGGATTATTTGGTCCATAGTGCCTTTGATAAAGGGGACTCAAATAAGAATAGGGGCAGAATGGGGGGCAATTCCAAATGTTTTAATTGCAGTGTTTGCCACCTAAACATGACCAACAGAGTTTTCTCTTCACCTCACCTCAAGTATGATTACAGTATTCGGCATAGGTTCACATGCCGAAGTTCTAGAGTCATCTACATAATTCAGTGTGCTTGTGGTCTTAATTATATTGGCAAAACCATTAAACCAATTAAGGACAGGATCATTGAACATCGATCTAACATTAGATGCAAAAAATTGCTGGAGCCTTTAGTACAACATTTTATGGATCTTCAATATTCTGAAAATGATCTGTCATTTTGCTGTATAGACACTCACCAGTCTGAAAGAGAATTATTAAAACTGGAAGCTAGATGGATCTTGAGACTTAAGTCCTTGACACCTAATGGATTAAATAAGGGAATTGATTGGTCAGAATTATATGCTAAAAATGTATACACTCAGGTAGTGACTAACTATTCTTATTTATGGGTTTATATATTTTTGCTTGGTTGGTAATCCAATTTTGGTGTTATATTCATAAGGGGATTGTGAGTCCCTTGTTATGATGTATAGTACACACACACACACACACACACACACACACACCGTTGTTTCAAGTGGTTAAAATAATAATTATTATTATTAACAAACATTTATATAGCGCCAGCAGTGTACCTGGCACTTTACAAAGTAATAAAATAGACACGGTCCCTGCCCCTAGGGCTTACAATCTGAGAGACAGGAGCTGGGGGAGAGACTTAGGAAGGGGAACAGAGGGAGAGACAAGGGGTCTAACATTCATGAAGATGCGAGGTCTCAAGTGCACGTACTTGGCTTGGTTACGATGAGAATGACAGCAGGCAGGTCCATGTTGCAAGGATAAGGGTAAACCGATCGTAGGTATAGGAATAGTGGCTCAGCAGGATAAAGAGTCAGACAGAGCAGAGCGAAAGAGGTGAGTTTTAAGGAGAGATTTGAAGGTATGAAGGGAGGGGGCAAGGCGGATGTGGACAGGGAGGGAGTTCCAGGCATGGGGGGCAGCAAGTGAGAAGGGACGAAGGCGCTTAGGGGAGCAGGGAAGGCGTGGAAGGGTGAGAGAAGGGACAGAGGAGGAGCGAAGTGCACGGGCTGGAGTATGGAGGGCGATAAGTGCAGAGAGGTAGGGGGGAGCAAGGTTGTGAAGAGCTTTATAGGTGAAGACTAGGAGCTTGTGCAGGATTCGTTCAGGAAGGGGAAGCCAGTGAAGCGAAGAGAGGAGGGGCTGCACATGGTCGAAGCGACTGGCGAGGTAGATGACCCTGGCAGCAGAGTTTTGGACAGAGATGAGGGGAGAAAGGTGAGACCGGGGAAGGCCAGTGAGAAGGAGGTTACAGTAATCGAGGCGAGAGATGACCAGAGCATGAACAAGAGTTTTGGCAGACGAGACAGAGAGAAAAGGGCGAATCTTAGCAATGTTATGGAGGGAGAAGCGACAGGATTTAGCAACAGAGTCAATGTAGGGTTTAAAAGAAAGGGCTGAGTCAAAGATGAAGCCTAGGCTACGGGCTTGGGGGACAGGCAGGATGGTGACTCCATCAATAGTTATTGACAGTGAGGAAGGAGAGGAAGGATGAGGGGGGAAGATAAGGAGTTCAGTTTTAGCCATGTTGAGTTTGAGTTGACGTTGAGACATCCAGGTAGAGATGTCAGAGAGACAGTTGATGAGACGAGCTTGAACAGAGGGAGAGAGAGAGGGAGTAGAGAGATAGAGTTGAGTGTCATCAGCATAGAGGTGGTATTGGAAGCCATGGGAGGCAATGAGTTTGCCTAAGGATGAGGTATAGATCGAGAAGAGGAGAGGGCCAAGAACAGAGCCTTGAGGAACACCAACTGAGAGGGGGAAGGAGGAGGAGGCGGAGTTGGAGAGAGACACATTAAAGGAGCGGTCAGAGAGGTAGGAGGAGAACCAGTTATGGACAGAGCCACAAAAGCCAAGGGAGTGAAGGGAATCCAGCAAGAGTGAGTGGTCAACAGTATCGAAGGCAGCAGAGAGATCAAGGAGGACAAGAATGGAATAGAGACGTTTAGATTTAGCCACCAGAAGATCGTTGGTGATCTTAGCGAGAGCAGTTTCAGTAGAATGAAGGGGGCGGAAGCCAGATTGGAGGGGGTCAAGGGAGGAGTTGGAGGATAGGAAGTCAAGGCAGCGGGAGTAGACAACACGTTCAAGCAGCTTGGAAGCAAAAGGAAGGAGTGAGACAGGACGATAGCTAGAAGGGTCAGAGGGGTTAAGAGTGGACTTTTTGAGAATAGGAGAGATTGTGGCATGTTTGAAGGCAGAAGGAAAAGAGCCAGTAGAGATGTTAACAAGCGGGGTTAAATAATGTTAACATTGTATTTCATCTGTAAGTAGATTGATGTATGATTGTCTTATACAGGGTACAGGGCGGGGTATTTTCTTCAACAGGTTTTTTGTTGACTCTGTGAGTACTGCAAGGGAGCTCATTTGATCTACAAGTGCTTCTATACTGGAATTGACATCTCTCCTATCACCAGATATGGATCATGAAATATATAAGGAATAAGAGGAGTCTACACTTCGGATGTGAAATCTAAGAACAATGGGCGTCTTCATGATGAGAGGGGTTGAGGTCTTTTACCCCTCTTGGATTTCTTTGATATATTATTGCTTGGGTCCAAAAAGCTCTGCAGGACTTTGCGCATCCCTTTGGACTATGTGATTTGATCAGATGTATTACAGTGTAATTAATACCACATGGTAGTACTCATGGCAATGAGTTAAATAGCCTGATTTGATACAGGGGTAGCTATTGGACTGCTGAGTTCTTTTCTGGAGATTCCTATGGTTGTGCTGCATCAGAGCAGGAGGGTGAGTCTTTGGCTGGAGGCTTGGGGCTTTTGGGTGATTTAAGTTTATTTAAGGAATTTTTGATTGGTGTACAGGATGACTATTTACTTATCTCACTTGCCCCCTCTAGGCATTTGATAATTCAATTGCAAATCAGTTGGTTATAGAAGGTAAACCATTATTATTAAGTGGTATACTATTTGGAGACAATGCTTGAACAACTGTAAAAATGATCTCAATATACTTTATATTTCCAACAGATTAACCCCAAGCTCTGATGCCACCGTGTGCTGTTGACAATGACCCATAATAAGGGGGTCAGAAACACAATTGTGTTCAGCACAAATTATTTTGTTTAGTTGCCTATGGATCTCCTCTTTAAGTGAATTACTTTGGGATATAATGTGGTCTTTTTGCGATGTTTGTATGTTTCTCCAACTGATGCATTGATGCTTTGCAGCCATTGTATTTTCATTATGTATTATCTCTTTCCCTATGGACTTTTGGGATAAACGCATGGCCTAGTTTTTAGGCATATGTAGGCACCAATTATGTCTTAGGAAAAAACTGTTCTACTGCCCTAGTAGTAAAGGCTGTTCATGTTAACTTTAAAACCTCTGCCTGTTTCTGAAGTTTTTCCAACTTTGGTGGTGTTTGATTTCTAAGTGGGTTGGATATTGTTCATGTTTTGGACCTTGCTTGTTAGAGTAAGGTGGAGGACCATGCTCACCTGCAGGTACCATTCACACAGCAGGTTGCTCTGCTAGGAATGTGGCCCAAAGAACTTGGAAAGAACTCCAATACCCCTTCATGTAAGGCAATGTTTCTAGCTGCTATCCATTGTATTGTATGTAAATGGAAGGTACCTGAAGGCCTGTCCATTATGGAATGGATTAGTAGACTTTGGTTCACACTATTTATGGACATGATCGCTGCAGGACTACAAGAGAAGCTTGAGGACTTTTACACCACGTGGCTGCCAAGCTGGAATTTGATCACAGGCCATATTGAAATGGAAAAGGAAGAACTTTCTATAAACCTGCAGTCAATATAAGAAAGCTTCACCCTGGGATCGCCCGTATGGAGTTTACTGCAGAATGTATTTGTGTTTTTGTTTTCTTTCTAGTTTGAACTACTTTGGCAGTTTTCTGTATGGAAGGTTGGTCTTGTTTGTATTCTACTTTCATTCTTTGTGATGTATTATCTTCTTTTCTTACAATTAATAAATATACATATTTTTTTTTAAAAGGCTCTCTGGTAGTGGGCAGCAGCAGATGCCTTTTATACTAGAGGAGCTCCAGAAGTTGATGATGGTTCGTGGGACTGGAATGACTTCTGGATGCAGTGGAATGACAGCCCCCCTTGTCTGGAATGATGGCCCCAGAACCCAGGCCCTGTTTTAATACGTTATGTATTTTGGATGTGTTTTAAATGTTTTATATGTATTTTATATATATTTTTTTGTTGGAAGCCGCCCCAAGCTGTTCTCAGGAGGGGCAGGGTATAAATCTAGAAATAAATAAATAAATAAATCCTGACGGTGGGTCCTGGGGCTGGAGTGGCAGCTTCTTGATACAGCGGTACGACAGCCCTCCCTGCCTGTAATGTAGGCCCCAGAACCCTGATGGTGGGTCCTGGGGCTGGAGTGGCTGTTTTTTGACACAGTTGAATGATGGCTCTCTGTGAGCGGAATGACGGCCCCAGAACCCTAAAGGTGGGTCCTGGGGCTAGAGTGGTAGCTTCTGTATCCAGCGGTATGACACCCTTGCCTGCCTGTAACATAGGCCCCAGAACCCTGATGGTGGGTTCTGGATCTGGAGCGGCTGTTTCTTGATGCGGTTGAATGATAGCTCCCTGTGAGTGGAATCACAGGCCACAGATTGATGGGTCCTGGGGCTATAGTGGCAGCTTCTAGATATTGGACAGCTCTCCCTGCCTATAACGTAGGCTCCAGAACCCTGATGGTGGGTTCTGGAGCTGGAGTGGCTATTTCTTGATGTGGTTGAACGATGGCTCCCTGTGAGCGGAATTAAGGACCACAGAACCCTGATGGTGGGTACTGGGGCTAAAGAGGAAGCTTCTAGATATTGGACATCCCTCCCTGCCTGTAACGTAGGTCCCAGAACCCTGATGGTGGGTGCTGGGGCTGAAGTGGCTGCTTCTTGGTATGTTGGAATGACAGCACCCTGTGCAAGGAATGACAGCCCCAGAACTCTGACTGTGGGTCCTGGGGCTAGAGTGTCAGCTTCTTGATCCAGCAGATTGACAGCCCTCCCTGCCTATAACGTAGGCCCCAGAACCCTGATGGTGGGTTTTGGAGCTGGAGTGGATGTTTCTTGATGCGGTTGAATGATGGCTCCCTGTGAGTGGAATGACGGCCCCATAACCCTGACAGTGGGTCCAGGGACTAGAGTGGCAGCTTCTGGATCCAGCAGATGGATAGCCCTCCCTGCTTGTAACGTAGGCCCCAGAACCCTGATGGTGGGTCCTGCGGCTGGAGTGGCTTCTGGAGTGATATGGTGGAAAAACAGCACCCTGTGAGTGGAATGATGGGCCCCAGAACCTGAGGCATGGACAGCAGAGACAGCATTTGCAGTAGCAGCAGCAGACATTGGATTAACCAGGCACAGAACCCATGGAACAGCAAAGACAGCAGCAGGAGGATTTGTCTGTATGCAGCACCCATGGAGCCAGGATGCTAGGATTGGCCAGGGAAGAGCTCCCATACAGCAGCAGATGGCAGCAGCAGGATTGCATGGGCACATTTTTATTTGCCAGGGCAGAGCATCCATGGACCAGCAGTTAGCAGTGGTGGAATTACCCGACCAGTGGTGTACATCACCCAGGATTGCCAGGGCAGGCAGACAGGCACCGTGTCATGAGAGGCAGCTCAGGCAGCATGGCATGAGAGGCATGCAGACTGAGGCAGGGTTCAAGCTTTGCCACCTGGGTAGGCAGGCAGCGTGGCATGAGCAGAATGCAGGCACAGTGAGGCAGGGTTCATTCTTTGCAACTTGAGCAAGCGGGCAGACAGCGTGGCATGAGAGGCAGTCGGGAAGGCAGGCTGGGACCTTGGCAGGACACCCAGATAGGCTGGTCAAGACTGTGCAGTGCAAGAGAGTCAGTGAGATCGTCAGGCCGGGTTCATATAGATAGAGGCCGGCTGGCAGGCTTACAATTTCCCAATGCCACCCTGTGTCATGAGGTCAGTCAGAGGGAGATCTACGCATGTACAAAAGTGGGTAGCTGGGGATTGCCTGGGCTCCACTCCCCATGCTCCTAATTGCATCGCAAAGTTTAAAAATAGAAAGCCCAAACGTAAAATCTGTAAACTATGGCTGGCAAGAACAAGGGAAGGCAAAAGATATCCCAAAAGAATGCCTTGGAGTACTTCTGTGAGCGGGGAGATGCAGCGCGGCCCAGAGAAGCAGAGAGAGAGGCAAGCAGTGTGAAACTGACCGGGAAATTGACTGGAAAACTAACAAGGTGTTTTTCTTATCTGAATCAGGGGAAGACTCAGAAGCAGGCAAGTCCTTGCATAGATTACTAGCCCAACTGAGAAAAGAGATCAAAACAGATATGAAAAGGATAAAAGCCTCAGTGGATGAAGGGAATAGGAAGCTGAAAACCTGGCCAGGAGACTAGAAGTAACAGAGGGGAGAATCTCCTCTCTGGAAGATCAGGACCCGGTGACAGGCCAGCAGCTCACTGAGGTGAAAAAAGCAACTGATTTACTAAAAGAAAAATGTGAGGACCTTGTAAACAGGTCATGCAGGGGTAACCTCCGTTTCAATGGGATCATTGAGTCCAGGGGAAATGAAGAGATGAATGAGTTGATTTGGGCCGTATTAAAGGAAAAGTTCCCTGAGAAAGAACAGTTTCATGCAGCAAATATTGATAGGGCATGTAGGGTGGGCAGGCCCAGGGCTAAAGACACTGATCCCCCATGCCCCATCATTGTCAAATTTGCAAATTACCAAATAAAGGAGCAGATTCGGAGACAGGCACATACTAAACAGAAGATTACCTTCAGGCAGCAAACAGTTAAAATACAACCTGATTATGTGGCTGAAATAATGAAAAGAAGAATGAAGTGGGGGAAATATTTTTCTACTTTGATTAAAAGAGACTTAATGCCAAGACTGATATTTCCAGCTTGCCTAATGATTTCCCAGGGAGGGAAAAAGAAGATCTTTGACTATACAGAGGATTTGGAGGCTTTTATAGTTTCAATGCCTGCAACAGCTAATAGTCAACCAGAGGAAAGATGAAAGGAGAAGAGTCAGCTAAAAGGACTTTGAGACTTGACTCAGTTCTGTAAAGTTAACTGTGAATGTTTGGTTTATTTTTACAGATGACAAAATGTTTTATTAAATGTTTGTGATGCTTATATGTTGAATAAAATGCAAAATGAGCAGGTGTGGCACAACTGTGTCTCATCAAGGTAGATAGTTCCCAGAAGATCTCCAATGAACAGCAGGGAGTTTGACAGAAGAAAGGAGGGAAAGAAAGAGAAGGGGGGAGGGGAAGTTGGGAAAGACAGGCAGGTAGTCATCCATGGCAATATGATACTCAGATTAAGGACAGTAGCAGGCGGGCAAGCAAAAATACAATAGGTAAAAGACTAACAGGGAAATTTTTCCAATGCAGAAAGAGCTTTAAAGAGAAATACATAGAAGAGCAACCTGGAACCAAATAAAATTTTTAAATATTTGTAATAAAGAATTGGTCACATATTCCGGATGGCTGAATATAAAATGATGACATTAAATGTCAGAGGCTTGAATTCCCCTCAAAAGAGAAGGAGGGTCACGGACTTGATAGCAGAATTGAAAGCAGACATACTCTTCCTCCAAGAAACCCATCTACTGGAGAAGGATGTGTACAGGTTTGCAAGTAGGAGTATGGGGGGCATGTATGCTTCTTGTGGGGGGAAGAAGAAAGCAGGGTTTTTTACAGGGTTCAACAAAAATAAGGACTTTAAACTGGAAAAAAAACTTAAGGATAAATAAGGGATATTTTTGTGTCTGATAGGCATGCTGGATGATATGTTGGTAACCCTAGTAAATATTTATGCAACTAATAAGGGCAAAATGGCATTCTTTAAAAAATTCTTACACATGATAGCTGATAATGCTAAAGGAATGGTAATAATACAGGGGGATTTCAATGCGACATTATCAGTTCTGGACTATTCAAGAAAAGGAGAACCTAGGAATGTCCAGAAGGGTCTGGTAGAGCGAATAGAAGGAATTTTCAGACGTTACGAGATCACGCTCAACCACGGTGAATCCCCACATGTTGATAGTGATCCCGCAACATCTGTTGGGGGGAACAGAAGTTCCCCCCCCAGATATTCACCCCCTTGAATCACAGAGGGGAATCAAATTCAACATGCAAACGGAGGTCCTGGCCAGACCATCTCTGTTTGTGTGTTGAATGTGATTCGCCCCAGTGATCAAGGGGACTGTAATGTCTGTCCCCCACCATGGCCTGGAATCAGTGGCAGGATTCCGGGCGGTGGTCAATGCGGGCGGGCGCTGTGGCCACATTGGCTGCTGCGCCCGCCCATCTCCCAAGAGGGTGGGCAGCCTAGGGAGAATGGGGGGGTNGGGATTTAAGAAAGCTCTCAAGGAGCCCCTAAGACCAACTAGGCTAGGCAGGGGGTATAATATGTCCTGCAATTTTTTCCTCAGATCAGAGTAAGCAGGGCATTGGAAAAAAACATGCCCAAGAGAGTCTGGAACAAGGGGCACACAAGTGGGGCAGTATCGTTCCTCCCTCGGGATCCCTCTATACCTACCCTCCAAAATCACCGCCGAAAAGGAGTCGCATCTAAAAAGCGTAAACGCCCTCCTTTCAGCGGCGTCAAGCCAAGTACACAGATAGCAATCCTTAAACCGAGAGGGATCCGGTGGGCGATAATCTAGCACCACTCTTTGTGTTCGTATAAGGGCTTCTTGCGTTTGTAACTCCTGATCTGCCAGTCTTCTCATGAGAAGTGTCTCTGTTAATTTAGGGCCAATGGTCCATAAGTGCTCCCTGGAAAACCCCAATTTTTTAACTTCCTCTCCTACTGCCAGATCCCAGTCCTTCAATAGCCCATGTGCCACCACTATAGAAAGTAGGGATTTATCCCACTGTGGAAAGAGCAAAGCCCTTATCCAATATCTAAATATCTGGCGGAGATCAAACTGCTTAAGTGTGACACTGCAGGATTCAGCTCTCAATATTACCTGGGGGGTACCTCTAGGCGCTCCCAAGATTGTACGCAAAAACCCATTTTGGGCTGCCTCCAGCTTATCAAGACAAGGCATACCCCACACTGGGGCAGCATAAAAAAACTGCGAGATAACTTTTGCCCTGAACAATTGCCGTGCGGGTAAGACCAGTTTTCCTCAACAGTAGAAGATGAAATAAAGGCTTTTTTTGCATAAAATAGAGACTCCAAAGTTGAATGAGACACAGAGAGCCTTTTTGAATAACAACATTTCTGAACAGGAAGTGCACTAAGCTATTTATTTATTTAAAATTTATATCCCGCCCCTCCTGACCACAGGGGAGCTCGGGGCGGCAAACAACATTCATTCAAACAATATAAATTTTTTAAACAATTTAAAAATACAATACGTGGGGAAAGCCCCCATCGCCGCCCCTACCCCTCACCAAAAGCCTGACGGAACAGTCAGGTCTTACATATACGCCGAAACAGCAGGAGAGTGGGATCCAGCCACGCCTCAAAGAAAAACAAGGCATGTGGGCCGGACGGATTTCTCAATGAGTTTTACAAAACTTTTGCAAACATACTAACCTCACACTTAACTTTAGTATTTAATAATATTTTAGAAGAAATGCCTCAAGAATTTTATAAGGCAGCGATATCTTTAATTCTCAAATCAGGTGGACTGACTGACCAGTGTGGCAGCTACAGACCAATCTTTCTCCTAAATTCAGATTTTAAAATTTTTGCCAAAATCCTCGCTAATAGACTAAGGGCTATAATTAATGAAATTATCTATAAAATCCAAACTGGATTCATCCTGGGGAGACAAGGAAAAGACAATATTAGAAAAACAGTTAACATAATTTATGCCATACAACAACAGAAGCTTCTGGCAATGGTCATCTCAGCTGATGCTGAGAAGGCCTTTGAGTTTCTTGAGTTCAAATGTCTTTTCTTGGCTCTGGAAAAAATGGGATTTCAAGGCAATTTTATGAAGTGGTTAAGGGCTATATATAAGGATCCACAATCTAGGCTGATTATTAATAATAACCTGATGGACAGCTTTAAATTAGAGAGAGGAACCAGACAAGGGTGCCAGTTATCACCTTTATTATTTAATTTGACTTTGGAACTGTTGGCCAATGCAATTAGACAAAATGAACTTATAAAAGGGGTGAAGGTAGGGGAAAATGTGCAAAACTGTCATTATATTCAGATGACCTTCTTTTATGTGTTTAAGAGCTAGAAACATTGCTCCCAGAACTGCTCAGATTAATAGACTCGATTAGTAAACAACAGAGGTTAGCGCACCCATTTGCGGGAACCCTGTTAAAATTCTGGACAGCAGCACAGAAAAAAATAGGATTACAAATTGGGTACTCACCATATACACCCATTGACTCGTTATATATGAAGGAAGGGAATTTGGAAAACACATTAAGAGCTAAGATGAGAGTGAGTGGGTTACTTAGAATGCAACAACGTAATGTGATAGGGAAATTTGTATCACCACAAAGGCTAGAACAAATTACTAAAGATAAAGAAAGACAGTTTCCAATATTTAAAATTGAAGAGTGTCAGTGCTTCCATTGGTGAGGGAGACTTCAGCAGAGATCCCATCAAATTAGAAGAATTACTATTTTAAAAAAGCAAGTCAGCTGGGAGATTAGGAAGAATTTATAAGGAACTGAAAAGACTGAGCTATGACAAAAAAGTCTCCTACATGGAAAAATGGAGGAAGGATCTAGCAATGCCTCTGGGTGAGGGGGATGATAAAAAGATTTGGAAACATATATGTGACTGCACCTACTCCATGGAAGTCAAAGAAATACAAATTAAGCTCACAATTAGGTTTGGTATTTGACTACAGGGAAGGCCTCTGTTGGAAAGGATGTGGTGAGCACGCAAATTACTTTCACTGTTGGTGGAAATGCAGTAAAGTTAATTTATTTTGGGGGAAGGTTTGGAAATGGGTGAATAAGATGACAGGGGTAATGATACCCTTTAGGTCAGAAATATGTTTGTTGGGATTATTCCCTGAGGCCAATAAGGTAAAGGAGTATGAAAAATCTTGCAAGGTGCTATTCCTAGCAGTTCAAAACATAATAACCAGGCACTGGAAGGCAGAGGAAGAACTCCCATTGCGAGAATGGACACAAAGACTTTGGTATTTATTTAAATTGGAGAAACTGCACGCGAAATTACAGAGCAAATATAAGCCCTTTAAAAACACCTGGACACCAATTATGAGTGCACTAGAAAATAAAAATCAGGAAAGCAAGGACATTCAGAAGCTCTTTGAATATTGAGATGTTAGTCAATCAGCATTGCCTAGCCGGTCAAAAGGTCGACAACTTCACACAAGATCTGAGATGGAAAACTGCTATGTAAGATGCATGGATGATAACTGACTTTATTTGTAATGTTGGTTTTGGCTTGAAGAATGTAATGTCTTCACAAATGAATATAGAAAATGTAAACATGAGGTTGCAAAAAATTTTTAGGCTATTGCAATGGAAATGGGTGTATGTCTGCTTAAGAAAACAATAAAATTCATTTAAAAATAAAATAAAAAAGAGGTCAGCCAGATAAGCCAGCCGAGGCCATCTAGTATAAGAGAGAGAGAGAGGCAGGGCAAGCGCCAGATATTGGGAGGGAGGGACAGCACCTCAGCACAGCAGCAGTAGCCCAGATTGAGGAGGAGCCTCAACCACCTCATGGGCCAGCTTCCTGCCCTCAGGGCCACCATCCCACCCTCCAAGAATCTCCTCCAGTCTCCTGAGAAAACTCTGGATCAGAGGGGTCACCTGGCTAATGGTGGCCGTGGAGGTGCTGACGGTCTCTGTCACAACCAGGAATGGTCTGAGTATGAAGACCGTGTGAGCCTGTATCTCCCATTCTTCCCCATTGTACCCTGGAGGTGCCCCGCTGTCACCAGTTGAACCTGATGCAAGGCGGCTTTCTGCTTGAGAAGCCGCTCAAGCATCAGGAAGGTGGAATTCCACCTGGTGGAGACATCCTGGACCATCTGGTGCTTAAAAGATATGGATCAACTGAAATACCAGGCATCTCCCCTTTTTGTTTAACTGCCAGTAGGGATGGGCGAACAGATCGCGGTTCAGGTTCGGTCGTTTGGTTCGGTTGTTTGGTTCAGCCATTCGGTTTGGTCGCCGTGTTCGGGTTCAGCCATTTGGTTCGGCCATATTCGGTTTAGTTCGGGCATTCAGAAAAAGTTATCGCGAGATCCCATGAAATTTGAGTGCGTGCGGAGCTGTGTGGTGAGAGAGTGTGTGTTTGGCTGGCTGGCTGGCTGTTCGGTTCATGTGTTTTGGCTGTTTGTGTTTGGTTTGGCTATGTTGTTTGGCTGGTTGGTGTCTTGGTGACGCTGGGTCCTGAGGCTAAGGTGGCAGCTTCTAGGTATTGGCCACAGCCCTCCCTGACTGTAACTTGGCCCCAGAACCCTGGCGGCAGGTCCTGGGGCTGGAGTGGCTGTTTCTTGGTGCGTTGGAATGACATTGCCTCTGTGCGAGGAATGATGGCCCCAGACCCATGATAGTGGGTCCTGGGACTAGAGCTGCAGCAGTGGTGCATATTGGTCACAGCCCTTCCTGCCTGTAACTTGGCCCCAGAACCCTGATGGCAGGTCCTGGGGCTGGAGTGACTGTTTCTTGGTGCGTTGGAATGACATCGCCTCTGTGCGAGGAATGATGGCCCCAGACCCATGATGGTGGGTCCTGGAACTAGAGTGGCAGCTTCTAGATACATATTGGCCACAGCCATCCCTGCCAGTAACATAGGCCCCAGAACCCTGACGGTGGGTCCTGAGGATGGAGTTGCGGTTTCTTTTTATATCTATCTATCTATCTTTACACCAAATCTAACTGCTATTAACTATTCTAAAACCTATTGAACTAAATGAAATATCCTAATAATTAACTACAAAGGCCTTGTCCTACAAACACACTATATCTCTATCTACCTGTATAACTAAGCTAACTACTATGTATAACTTTCTAGTAACTGTCTATCTAATAACTAGCCATCTATAATATATACAATATACAATATTACACAGGGGGAAACACGAAGAACACAGGGAGGGGTACAAAACTGAAATGAAAATCAGTCTAATAATATTCCTACTCTAAATAAATCCAAAACTTAAAACAGGAGAAGGGAATCAGGGATGGAATGAGAGGGAGAGGGAAAAGGATTCAATGAAGTGAGGAAGGAAGATTGAACACAGGGAACACAGGGAGGGGTAAAAACAAAAAATAACACCTAAAACTATCTAATATAATTTAAATAAATGATAATTTTTTCATTTTTTTTTTCATTTCATTTTTAATTTCTATCCCACACTCTTGCCAAGGTGACTCAATCCGGTGAACAGAAATGAAAATATATAAATACAATATAACATCCATACGAATTCAATATAACAGTTCAATACAACCCCCTCATAATTCAACAATATTTCTAACAATCAGTCCAATAATTAATCTTAACATAGCAACGCACAAAATAACAAACCCCTTTCCTCTCCCTATTTTTTGGTAATCCACCATGGTTTCTCCAACACAACCATCCCCTCCTGCTGCCACCAGGAGGAAAAAAGGGGTCCTTCAACACCCCCCCCCTTCCTCTCTCACCAGGAAGGGGAGGGACAACCAACCATATACCAGAATTACAAAACTACCATAAACATAACACAGTAATTAAACATCATATAATTCCACAGCCGGCCCAGCACATAATCCACATATCCTTCCCCCTCATCATATACCAGCATCCCATAATACATCAATAATACATCAATTTCCACCTCACTTCCCATCCTCCTCCTCCTCCCCACTTACTCTCCAAGCACAATCCATATCCTTCTCCCTCCTGCTTGCCCCATGGGTAAGAATACTCATCCCCTGCTTAGCCAACTCCTCCTGCTACAATACAGTAATGATATTAAACTTCTGCAGCAGCCTCGGACAACGTGCCCCACTGAAGGACCCTGCCAAAGGGCATGCTCCCTGTTCTTGTTCGGGCATCCCGGAGACAGACCCTCCCTGACCCCGCCCACTTGTTACGTGTGAGAGCAGCGTCTTCTCAGCCCTACAGCTGATTGCAATTCCCTGCTCCTGCCGATGACCAACCTTCAGAGAGGGAGATTGCAACCCTCTCCCCCCAGTATCCTCATAGGAAGAGGAGGGGCGACAACACATAGTCCATGGGGATGCCCCCCCACAAACAGAAGGTGGCCTTTCGCCCCTGCCCTCCTCCTCTTCATCAGAGCAGGCACGCACTTTCCACACACACCCACACAGCCTCTGCCAAGGGTGTGTGTGTGTGATCCATAGTCAATGTCACTTGTACTCCCCGGGGCACGCCTCCTACCCCATGGAGGTAAATGGGTTGGATGGGTGAAATAGGAGGAGGATGGCAATGGATTAGGAATAGGAAGGAACAAAATCTGCTGGGAGAGAGGGAGCCTACAGCTGATTGCAATTCCCTGCTCCTGCTGATGACCAGCCTGCAGAGAGGGAGATTGCAACCCTCTTCCCCCCAGTATCCTCATAGGAAGAGGAGGGGCGACAACACATAGTCCCAGGGGATGCCCCCCCACAAACAGAAGGGGGCCTTTTGCCCCTGCCCTCCTCCTCTTCATCAGAACAGGCACGCACTTTCCACACACACCCACACACACCTTTGGAGAGGCTATGTGTGTGTGTGTGTGATCCATAGTCAGTGTCACTTGTACTCCCCAGGGCACCCCTCCTACTCCATGGAGGTAAATGGGTTGGATGGGTGAAATAGGAGGAGGATGGCAATGGATTAGGAATAGGAAGGAACAAAAACTGCTGGGAGAGAGGGAGCCTTCTGAAACGCTTGCTGTTCAGGAACAGTGACTAGCTCAGAAGGTGTTGGGAAGGGGGGAGGCAATCAGTTTTGTTTCTTGCTACACCCGCCTAACCGCAATCCCCATTGGCTCTGTGCAACCTAGCCCGTGGCCAATCACAGAGTGCGAAGCCAGTGGTCTGATGCAAAAAGGGATGGTTATTGGGCAGGCTGGCTGATACTCCAAGCCTCTCCACCCCTGGTGCCTGGAAGTCTGCTCCTCAGCTGTCTCCCTCTCCCTGTCACGTTTGACCTTCCGGTAACACTTTTTTTGCCACACAAACTCACCTGAATGCAATCCGAACTGACTTAACTGTTCAGTCATTTTGATGTTTGGATCTAGTTCGGTTCGGTTCGGTCAGTTCGTGTTCGGATTCGGTCATCCGGACAGACCGAGTTCGGTCCGAACTCTGAACTTTCAAACTGCGTTCCCCCATCCCTAAGCTCCATGGCCTGATGATAAGCTGACAGGAGGACTCTGGCGTGGCCATGGAGCCTGAGCATCAGTGCCAAAAAAGGGGGGAAGGCAACCTGGAAGTGTTGCCATGTAAGCCCTTTCCCCTCCTCCAGCCCCGATGTGGAGTCCCCCAGACCCTGGGAGTCTCCTGCAGCCAAGGCCTTTCAGGCTGAAGTGGAGAGGCCTGGACGCCTTATGATGGTTGGCGTACGCACCATGGAGAACTGCCTGGTGGAAAATTTCCAGGCTCTCAAGGTGGAGAAAAAGCAGGTAGAGGTGTACTTCCAGTACATCTCCGCCATGATGGAGAGGGTGGAACTCTACCAACAGGTGGTATCCAGGTGGCATCAAGACTTAGAAGGGGCCCTGGAGTTTGCCGCTGACCATGGCTATGAAATGGGAGAGCACAGGGTGGCCACCCCTCAGCCCTGTGCTGCGCCCTGGCGCCTTTTGCCTTTCCCCCAAGTTCCAGGGGACAGGACCAAAGACTAATAGTAGTACCCCTTAAGTTTCCTTTCAATGTTTGGTTTTTTAATGTTGTTGTTGTTGTTTAAAAATTTAAGTAAAAGTTGTTATATTTGTTGTTATGAACTTCATTTGACCTGTCCAGTCTTTTATCCCTATGTGCTGAAGTTCTGGCTGGCAGGTGGCAGAATCTCATACAGCTTGTTGATCCCTACCAGCAGCATCTGGCTGGCTCCACATGTAGCACAAAGATGTGCCAGGCAGCAGCAGGGTCTCAACTTGCAGACAGCCCCACAGGAGGGGCAGGGCTTGTGTCTGTGTGGGTGTGCCAGAGAGAAAGAGAGACAGG
>QEPC01011857.1:1550553-1564910 GCA_003113815.1 Sphenodon punctatus
TTCAGGAACAGTGACTAGCTCAGAAGGTGTTGGGAAGGGGGGAGGCAATCAGTTTTGTTTCTTGCTACACCCGCCTAACCGCAATCCCCATTGGCTCTGTGCAACCTAGCCCGTGGCCAATCACAGAGTGCGAAGCCAGTGGTCTGATGCAAAAAGGGATGGTTATTGGGCAGGCTGGCTGATACTCCAAGCCTCTCCACCCCTGGTGCCTGGAAGTCTGCTCCTCAGCTGTCTCCCTCTCCCTGTCACGTTTGACCTTCCGGTAACACTTTTTTTGCCACACAAACTCACCTGAATGCAATCCGAACTGACTTAACTGTTCAGTCATTTTGATGTTTGGATCTAGTTCGGTTCGGTTCGGTCAGTTCGTGTTCGGATTCGGTCATCCGGACAGACCGAGTTCGGTCCGAACTCTGAACTTTCAAACTGCGTTCCCCCATCCCTAAGCTCCATGGCCTGATGATAAGCTGACAGGAGGACTCTGGCGTGGCCATGGAGCCTGAGCATCAGTGCCAAAAAAGGGGGGAAGGCAACCTGGAAGTGTTGCCATGTAAGCCCTTTCCCCTCCTCCAGCCCCGATGTGGAGTCCCCCAGACCCTGGGAGTCTCCTGCAGCCAAGGCCTTTCAGGCTGAAGTGGAGAGGCCTGGACGCCTTATGATGGTTGGCGTACGCACCATGGAGAACTGCCTGGTGGAAAATTTCCAGGCTCTCAAGGTGGAGAAAAAGCAGGTAGAGGTGTACTTCCAGTACATCTCCGCCATGATGGAGAGGGTGGAACTCTACCAACAGGTGGTATCCAGGTGGCATCAAGACTTAGAAGGGGCCCTGGAGTTTGCCGCTGACCATGGCTATGAAATGGGAGAGCACAGGGTGGCCACCCCTCAGCCCTGTGCTGCGCCCTGGCGCCTTTTGCCTTTCCCCCAAGTTCCAGGGGACAGGACCAAAGACTAATAGTAGTACCCCTTAAGTTTCCTTTCAATGTTTGGTTTTTTAATGTTGTTGTTGTTGTTTAAAAATTTAAGTAAAAGTTGTTATATTTGTTGTTATGAACTTCATTTGACCTGTCCAGTCTTTTATCCCTATGTGCTGAAGTTCTGGCTGGCAGGTGGCAGAATCTCATACAGCTTGTTGATCCCTACCAGCAGCATCTGGCTGGCTCCACATGTAGCACAAAGATGTGCCAGGCAGCAGCAGGGTCTCAACTTGCAGACAGCCCCACAGGAGGGGCAGGGCTTGTGTCTGTGTGGGTGTGCCAGAGAGAAAGAGAGACAGGCTCCTTGAAAGTGGGCAGCAGGCAGTGGGATCTGGTGGTCAGAGGGGCTTTTATTTGAAGCAGCTTCAGTGGGTATCCACGGGTGGGTGCGGAGGAATAGGCTGTTGGGGGACAGGCTGGCATGCGGGCACCGGGCTTCTGGATGCAGTGGAATGGAATGCAGCCCCCAGTGACTGGAATGATGGTCCCAGAATCCTGTTGATTGTGTCTGTCTCTCCTTTTAGCAGTGGGGAGACTCACTCTCTCTCACGTGCGTGCGTGCGCTCTCTCTCTCTCTCTCATTTCTCTCTCTCTCTCACCATGAACAGCAGGTTTTATAAAGAAAAGGTGGCATGACAGCACCCCATGAGTGGAATTACAGGGCACAAGAACCCTGAGGGTGGGTCCACTCCCTGAGGGTGGGAGTGGGGCGGAGAGTGGGCTCTGGCTGCTGGGATCAGCGGAGGTGTTGCCTCCCTGCATTGCTCTGAAAGAAGGGCTGCAGTATTGTCCTGCCAGGTGTGACTATTGCCAGCTGATAACCTGCTGATTGCAACTGAGAGAGCAGAGGGAGGGATGCTGATTGGACCACTAGAACATCTGACTGCAGGGCTCAGGCTACAAAGCAGCTGATAGTGCCTGTGGCCAGTGAGTGGGGAGGAGAGCGGACTCTGGCTGCTGGGATCAGTGGAGGTGTTGCCTCCCTGCATCACTCTGAAAGAAGGACTGCAGTATTGTCCTGCCAAGTGTGACTATTGCCAGCTGATAACCTGCTGACTGCAACTGAGAGAGCAGAGGGAGGGATGCTGATTGGACCACTAGAACATCTGACTCCAGGGCTTGGGCCACAAAGCAGCTGATAGCGCCTGCGGCTAGCACCGTAGGCGCACGCCTGCTGACTGCGCGCCTAAGGGCTGCGTGCGCAAAGGCGCATCCTTGTGCGCACGGCCTTAGGCACCAGACAGAGGGTCAGGGGGGGTCAAGATTTTGGTCTGTTATCTTGTTGTGTGCCTTTTGTCGCCTGGGATATCTTTGTTTCTATTTGGGTTGTTGGATATATGGAATGAAAAAGGGGGCGTGAGGGTAGCCCCTCCTCTCTGGTGGAAGATATGCCAGCAAAGATAACGAGGAGTGTGGCAGGAGACTCCTTGTGGGGCCCCTATCTCTCTCAGTACCGTTTTGTGAGGTTGGTAGATTTTGAGGAGGGATTGGGGTCCGAGGGGGATGTCCTGCCGAAAGATCTGGAGCAAACCGTTCATTGTTCAAAGTCCTCCTCCTGTTCAACTTGTGATGGTCTGACTAAAGATCTTGTTTTCTGGCATCTCGGATCTGGGGAAGGCAGTTAATAAGGTTAAATTACAACTTTGCGATATTACTAACAAATTAGAGGGCCAGAGTGAAATCCCAGGGTGTACAAGCAAGAAAGTGGTTACTAGGAGTGGGAGAATGAAATCTACTAAGGAAAGGACCTTTATTAGGTCCCTGCATGAGCCCAAGAAAAGGGAGGTTCGTGATAATGAGGTATATTTGCATGTAGGTCAGGACTGTAATGAACAGCTCCACCAGTGGGGTTCCTTGCGGGAGGTTGTTGCCCATCTATCAACCCTGCTGGGGAAAAGAATTGGCCCCAAGAATGTGGAAGATATCGAGTGGCTCCCAAAATACAATTTCTGTTATAGGCTACGAGTAATTTTTATAACTAACACCTGGGTTAGGATTATATTTAAGGCTCGGAAGCACCTCAAACGTAGGGGCATTTCCATCGACAGGGTTTGGGCTTGCCCAAGGGTATTTCATTCAAGAGAGAGAGAAGGAACCCAACTGGGTTTGAAGCTTTCTTCTCCTAATCTACTTCCACTGGGTATCCGTAATAAGGGGACTGAAGGTGGAATAGATTCGCAGGTAAACTTCCTTGAAGCTAATACACAGGAGGCTTCCAGAGGTGCTATAGATAATTCGGTTGACTTTATGGACCTAGGGGCCGCAACCCAAACCTTGGGAGTAGTAGATTTGGGGCAGGGTGGATCCTCTATGGTTCCTATGGTAGTGTTGCCAACTGTACAAGTACCAATTTTGGAACAATTGTTAGGTACAACTAGTTCCTCTGGGAACCAACTTAACCAACAACTGTGTATGTCCTATGGCTTTGTGAGTAAAGTGGGGCCCTCTCCTTTGGGAGCTACTAAGTCAGAGCACTCTGTATATAGCTGGGATATGTTCTGTAATCTCTCTATGGTGGAACGGGATAAATTTTTGGCCTGTCTAGCTTGTGTTAGGAGACATGTTCAAGCTGCAGAAATAGATCATCAAGTCGTCTTAGGGGATCCCGCTAATTCCCAGCAGCTGGGCTATAATCCCAAGGGAAGTATAGGAAATTGCCAGCCAGTTTCTGGGGAACAGAATTTATTAAGGGGACATAGTAGGGTGCAAGCTAGTGGGGTGATCCAGGAGCCCCAGGTAGGGGAGGAGGTAATGATAGGAAAAAGGGTCGATTTTGAGCCCCTTAGTAAGGTTACCATCTTGGATGATAGTTCTGTTCAGAGTGAGCAGGCCCCACATAACTCTTGACTAGGGGATTTGAACCTGGATTCCTTGACTCAACTCTCTGGTTATGATGGGGATACAGAAAGGGTCCCCTTAGGGCAGGGGACAAACAAAAAGGAGAAGATGCGACTGGCATCATGGAATATTGCGGGACTTAGAGCCAACATACTGGATGGGGATTGGCTTGAATTTTTACAAGATTTTCATATGGTGTGCTTACAGGAGACATGGCTTAGGGATCTAGAATTAATAAAAGTGGAGGGTTTTCAGGTTTTTCTCCATGGTGGAATGAAGGAAGGAACTAGGGGTCATATCTCTGGGGGCTTGCCATCCTTGTATTAGAGGATAGGGTGGATATGTTTAGCCCACTTGTTTCTTCTAGACCAGAAATACAAGTGGGGTATATAAACAGTGGCCCCTTAGACCAGTATGTAATATTTAATATCTATATCCCCCCTGTAGGGTCTCGTTATTTTGACACAGATATTTGGGTAGAATTGGAAAGAGCAGTCCATGGGACCCAGGATGAGTTTCCAAGAGCTCAAATGATACTGCTTGGTGACTGGAATACTCACCTTGATAGGAGGTTGGGAATTAGCAAGAGGAGTTCTCCAACGATGCTGGAATTTCATGATGAGTTATCCCATGGACAGGCTTGGGGGGATAAAGTGTATGGAGGAGCTTCTCGAGTCTTTGCATTTATTGGTTTTGAATGAGAAATCTCTTGGAGATGCTGAAGAGGGTTATACTTTCCTAGGTCCCCAGGGGCGATCAAGAGTGGACTGGATCCTGGTGGAAACTAGATCCCGTATGAACTTTGGGGAGGTTGAGTTTTATTCTAGACCCGAAAGTGATCATGTTTTGATGGCAACCCATATAATCGGGAAAGAGGCCACAGGAGACAGGCCTTGTATTAGTATTTCTAATTCGATAGTTATATTTCCCCTAGAAGTTAGGAAAATATTGTTTGGGGAATGGGTTAACCAGGTATCCAGGTTTAGTTGCTCAGACGAAATTGCTATGTTAACAGCTAGGATCCAGGAGACAATGGATTCTAAACTGGTAATTGATATTTATGAGCAGATTTTGAGTAACTTCCAGGACACCTTGCCCCTACGGTCAAGCGGGATTGGGTATAAGCAACATACTCCGTGGTATGATAAAGAATGTAGAGGAGTAAAGTCCCAAGTAGCAGCCCTTAAGAGGTGCTGGGCCATGGAACAAACAATCTATGCGAGGGAGCAATTTTGCAAATTAAAGACAACATACCAGAGGCTACTGAGAACTAAAAGGGCTGACTATTTTGCGATAAAATGGTCTAAGATGGTAGTAGATTTTTCTACAAAGAATCTTTCCGGGTTTTGGTCTTCCCTAAATCAGATTATTAGTCCTAGGGCGACCCATAACTGCCAAATGGTATCCACCGAAAGGTGGGAGTTTTTTTTTCAAAGAACTATATAGGGATCACCAGGTAGGGATGGATGATCTTCCTCCTCGCCCTCCTCTAGTTCGGTGTATGGAGCTTACCTTGGGACAGAAAAGGGAGTTCTTAGAGGCTAAAATAGTAAGGGTTATTGGGACCCTGAAAGCAAATAAGGCTGCAGGACCGGACTGCATTACTGCAGAAATGCTGCAGGTGGCCCCAGGACGGTGGGCAGCAGTTCTATCTCCCTTATTTGCCAGTTTAGGTGCAGGGCATGAGGTTCCTAACTCTTGGACTCTCAGCTATATAGTGCCTATTTTCAAAAAAGGTAAAAATACAGATCCCACCTGCTATAGGCCAATTAGCCTGCTGTCTACAGTAGACAAGCTATATACAAGACTTCTTTTGGAGCACCTTGAGCAGTGGGTGGCAGAGAAGGCTATATTACCGTACCAACAATTTGGCTTTCAGAAAGGGCACTCTACTTCCGATTGCTGCTTTATCTTACAGCATTTAGTTTGCAAATATTATACGATAAAAAAACCTACTTTACATCTTGCCTTTGTGGACTTAACAAAGGCGTTTGATACGGTCCCTAGGGAAAGGCTGTGGCACAAGCTAAGGTTACTTGGTATAGATGATTCCTTGTTGAATGCCATAATCTAGCTTTATTCTAATCATGAAGCCTACATTAAATTTCAGCGGGGAAGGCCCCAGAGCAGTGGTATCCCTATTGAGAGAGGGGTTAGGCAGGTGTGTGTCCTGGCTCCCCTACTCTTTAGCTTGTTTCTCTCTGATTTGCCACGATGTGTCTCGAACTATGATACCCACCCCCCAAACATTGAACAACTCCACGTATCTTTCATCCAGTTTGCAGATGATATTGTTTGGCTGTCACAGACAGTAGTGGGTTTGAGGAGGGCAATTGCCCAATTCCATCAGTATTGCCAGGCCAATGGATTAATGATAAATGCAAGCAAATCAAAAATAATGACCTTGGGAAAGAAAAAGACTCCAGGTATATGGAAAATGGCGGCGGGTGACTTCGAGGTGGTTAAATCATTTGAGTACCTCGGGGTCACCTTCTCTAATCGAGGGACCTGGGGTTTGCACGTGCGGAGGTGAGCTATCAAGGCCAAGGTGGCTTCCCGGACCCTGTAGGGCTGCTGCTATTTCCAAGGGGGTTCCTATTTCAACCTTCTTAGCGGCATATTTGGCTAAGGTCCCTTCCATGGCAACATTTGGGCTAGAAGTTGTCACGAACTCAGATTATGCTACACTTGAAAGTGTGCAAAAGGGTTTCCAGAGGAATCTCCTAGGAGTTGGCCCAAATGTCCCTGGGGAGATTCTACGGGCAGAAACAGGGGCTATTTCTATCCAAGCCTATTCTAGGAAGATATTTCTGGGATATTGGCTAAGGGTAATGGGCCAGCAAGATTCATCATTGTCGCTTAAATGTCTCCAGGAAGAATTAAATTATACAGGGGTGCGCTCCTACCCATGGGTGGACTTCCTGGGTCGGACAATTGGGCTCCTGGGGTTTTCCTTTGATTATTTTAAAGAGAGAAGCTTTCCTGAGATCAAGCTCCAGATCAATTTAAGGGTGTGGGACATTGATAAACAAGATGATCTGGCAGGTGTGGCCAGTTGGAAAGTGGCTACACTATTGACACAATAGTGCAGCCCCTCCTCTCTTTGCTTCACTGGCTTCCCCTTCCTGAACGAATCCTGCACAAGCTCCTAGTCTTCACCTATAAAGCTCTTCACAACCTTGCTCCCCCCTACCTCTCTGCACTTATCGCCCTCCATACTCCAGCCCGTGCACTTCGCTCCTCCTCTGTCCCTTCTCTCACCCTTCCACGCCTTCCCTGCTCCCCTAAGCGCCTTCGTCCCTTCTCACTTGCTGCCCCCCATGCCTGGAACTCCCTCCCTGTCCACATCCGCCTTGCCCCCTCCCTTCATACCTTCAAATCTCTCCTTAAAACTCACCTCTTTCGCTCTGCTCTGTCTGACTCTTTATCCTGCTGAGCCACTATTCCTATACCTACGATCGGTTTACCCTTATCCTTGCAACATGGACCTGCCTGCTGTCATTCTCATCGTAACCAAGCCAAGTACGTGCACTTGAGACCTCGCATCTTCATGAATGTTAGACCCCTTGTCTCTCCCTCTGTTCCCCTTCCTAAGTCTCTCCCCCAGCTCCTGTCTCTCAGATTGTAAGCCCTAGGGGCAGGGACCGTGTCTATTTTATTACTTTGTAAAGTGCCAGGTACACTGCTGGCGCTATATAAATGTTTGTTAATAATAATAATAATAATTCAAATTGTCTTTTGGGTTTGAGGTATATTTAGATGCTATAAGGGACTGGAAGCTCCAGAAATCCTACACCTAGCTCCGGTTTCAGCTGGTTCAATCTGCCGTGGTTGAAGGCAGATATAAAAATATCCCCTACCAATTGAGATGTTGCCATTGCAGGTTAAATGAGATAGAGAACACCACTCATTTTTTGTTGAGATGCCCATATTATGCCAACTTGCATGCAACTTGGCTTCTCCCTATGCTGATAAATGGACCTACTGTTGAGTCAGAGAACTCTTATGGGCATCTGCTCAGTTTGGAATGTAGGGAAGTGAAAATGGCACTGTCCATATATACCTGGCTGGCATTGAAGGAATGAACCCGGATTTTGAATAAAATTATTGTGAGAGTTTAGGGGTTTAACCCCTAGCTGTGATTGATAAATTGACTGTATTGGGTGTCTGATGTATTGTTGGTGTTGTTTTCAAAATTTTGATGTTTGATGTTTATAATTTGGCCATAGCGAAAGCTCGTGCCGCAATAAAAGCTTACTTATTTACTTACTTACTAGGGTCCAGAGCTGGGGCTAGAGTGGCAGCTTGTAGATATTGTACACAGCCTTCCCTGCCAGTAACATAGGCCCCAGAACCCTGACGGCAGGTCCTGGGACTGGAGTCCAGTCCAGTGGGTGTTTCTTGATGCCATGGCACAGACAGCATATAGGCCTGGCATGGGGGCCATTGGCACTAGCATGACCAGACATTGGTTTCCAGGGTACAGTACCCTTGGCACATATGGCATATATGCCTGGTGTGGGGGCCACTGGCACTAGCATCACCAGACATTGGTTGCCAGAGTACAGAACCCTTGGCACAGACAGCATATAGGCCTGAGGGCCATTGGCACCAACAGACATTGGTTTCCAGGGTACAGAACCCTTGGCACAGATAGCATATAGGCCTTGGGGCCATTAGCACTAGCATTACCAGACATTGGTTTCCAGGGTACAGAACCTTTGGCACAGACAGCATATAGGCCTGGGGGCCATTGGCATTAGCTTTACCAGACATTGGTTTCCAGGGTACAGAACCTTTGGCACAGGCAATATATAGGCCTGGGGGCCATTGGCACCAGCATCACCAGACACTGGTTGCCAGGGTACAGAACCCTTGGCACAGACAGCATATAGGCATGGGGGCCATTGGCACTAGCAGCAGCAGATTAGCAGGGCAGGCAGTCAGACAGCGTGGCATGAGCGGAAGTCAGGCAGAATGAGGCAGGGTTCAAACTTTGCAACCTGGGCGGGCGGGCAGGTAGGCAGCATGGCATGAATGGCAGTAGGGAAGGAGGGCTTGTGCATGCTTTGAGATAGGCAACCTGGGTGGGCAGACAGGCACCTTAGCATGGGAGGCAGGAAGGTGGACTGAGGCATGCTTTGAGCTTGGCAGCAAGCTGGGCAGACAGTCAGGCAGCATGGCATACGAGGCAGTAGGGCAAGCAGGCTGGGACATTGGCAGCACGGCACTCAGATAGGCTAGCAAAGACTGTGCAGTTCGACAGAGCGAGAGCAAGTCAGCATCACATAGGTGGGTGGAGATCGTGTAGCCATAGGCGGGGTGGCAGGCACATAAGGCAGACGAGGCCATCCAGTATGTGTGTGTGTGTGTGTGTGTGTGTGTGAGAGAGAGAGAGAGAGAGAGAGGCAGGGTGGGTGCCAGGCATTGGGAGGGAGGTACAGCACCTCAGCAGCATAGGAGCAGTAGCCCTAGCCCAGATTGAGGAGGAGGAGGAGGAGAAAGAGGAGGAGGAGGAGGAGCAGGCCCATCCCAAGACTGCCCCTGCCATGGGATGGCATGTGCCACTGCACCATCACCCTGTGTCCAGGGGCAGCTCGGGGAATCCCAGCAGTGGAAGGTTCACCGTCATTAACAGCAACTTCTCCACCTACTTGGCCCCCAGTCTCAGGCAGTGCGGCGAGCAAATATCCCCCACCATCAAGAACACCAGCTCGCTGGGGACACTGGTTGGTGGACAGGACAATATACCCTTGGCCACTTTGGACAGGGCTGGCCACATATTGGTCTTGTTGGCCCAGTAGGCCAAGGGATCGCTATTGGGTTCAATGCACGGCTCTTCCTCCAGGTAGGTTTCCACTGCTGCTGAGGCACCATCATACTCCTTCTGGTAGCTCTGGGTGGACACCACCTTCCCCACTGCCCTCAGCTACACTGCTTGTCCTTTTGTGCTGGGCTCCATGCTCCCCAGAGTGGACTGCACACAGGAGGTAATGCTGGCAATAGGGGTCCTGCTGCTGCTGCTGCTCATCCTGCTGCTGGTGCTGCTGCTACCACTAGGGCTGGGGGCAGGGATAGACCCAGATGACTGGACGGGGTCGCTGCTCCCACTCCCACCATCCCCATGGGTGTCCTGCTGCATGGCCCACTCTGCCTGCTAGACCTTCTGCATCGGCGCACCCTTCTGGATACCATAGACTACTGTCTCGCATGCCATGCTGCTCTTGATCCTGGGATCCAGCATGGTTGCCAGGACATATTCCTCCTGGCATAGGAGCTCATCAAAGCGCACACTCAGCCCTGCCTTCAACTTCTGCACCAGGTCAAGCGCCTCATCGGACATCTTCCTGCCTGCAGAGCCACAATCTTGCCCCCCGAGAAGCTCGTCCAGGCTCCTCTGGAGACTATGGACCAATGGGGTCACCTGGCTGAGGGTGGCGGTGGAGTTGCTCACTGTCTCCGTCATGGCCAGGAATGTGGAATTCCACCTGGTGGACACATTCTGCATCAGCTGGTGCACTGGGGACCCTTGCTCGGCCTGCTTCTCCAGGAGGAGGTTGCTGCCGTTCACGCACAGGTTAAATAACCCAGCCAGCTTCCATGCTGAAGGACGCTTCCACACTGAAGGAGGAGGATGACTGGCCGCTGCAGTCAGGAACCCACTGGCATCCACTGCCCCTGCCTGCCCGCTTAGCAGAAGAGTGCTGTGGGATGCCTTCAGGTGCCTCGCCATGGCAGTTGGTGAGCACCTGCCCACAAAGTGCACTGCACCTCCCTCAGATCATTCGCCCACACCAACTTGAAATGTGCCCAGAGGATTTTTTGCTTCCGTGTGACGCACCACTGCCAACACTGCTGGGAGGGGAAGAACTTGGTGGCGACACAGCTCTGGGAGGAACAGCCATCGCCCCACCTCAAGACATCTCTTCCATGGGACTATTGTCTGCCTCACTGTCTCCAATCACGGTGATGGAGATGGATGCGGGATGTACGACATTTCTCATCCTGCTTGATCTCTCGGCCGCTTTTGACACCGTGGACCATGAGCTGCTGTTGAGACGGCTGCGTGACCGGGGGGGTCTGGACAGGACTGTTCTTGAATGGTTCCGTTCATTCCTCTCGGGGAGGAGCCAGCGGGTGGTGTTGGGGGAGGAAACATCAAGCCCCCGCGCCTTACCGTGTGGCGTTCCGCAGGGATCGATCTTGTCTCCATTATTATTTAACATCTATATGCAGCCCTTGGGGGAGGTCGTGAGAGGGTTCGGGGTGCGATGTCACCAGTATGCTGATGATACTCAGCTGTACCTCTCGTTTTCTACTGACCCAGACCCTGCTGTCTCGGTGCTATCCCAATGTTTGGAGGCCGTGGCGGATTGGATGCGGCGGAGCAGACTGAAGCTCAACCCAGATAAGACGGAGGTGATGGTGGTGGGGAGGGCGAAGGGGGTGGTGGCCCCCCTGGTTGGGGGGGTTTGCCCCCCTGTAGCTCAGCAGGTCCGGAGTCTGGGGGTCATATTGGACGCAGACCTGCGGCTGGAGCGGCAGGTGGAGGCAGTCGCTAAGGCTGCCTTCCGCCAGCTTTATCTGGTACGTAGGCTGCGTCCGTATGTCTCTGGCCCGGACCTGGCCTCCCTCATCCATGCCTTCGTCACCTCGCGGCTCGACTACTGCAACGCGCTCTACGTGGGGCTTCCCTTGTTCTTGGCCCGGAGGCTGCAGCTGGTGCAGAATGCGGCGGCTCGTCTTCTTACGGGGACGGGTCGCCGGGAGCACATTACACCGGTGCTCCGAGCGCTGCACTGGCTGCCGATAGTGTGCCGGGCCAAGTTCAAGGTCCTAGTGATGATCTATAAAGCCCTATACGGCCTTGGCCCCTCTTACCTTAGGGACCGCCTCGCCCTTCGCGCCCCGGAACGGCTCCTGCGGTCTGCCGGGGGTGCCCTCCTGGAGGTCCCCCGTGTTAAGCGGGGGGCCACGATGGAGCGAGCATTCTCGGTGGTAGGGCCGCGGCTGTGGAACTCCCTTCCGGAGGAAGCTCGCCTGGCCCCAAGCCTTTTGACATTTCGGCGGAACTGTAAGACCTGGCTGTTTGCCCAGGCCTTTGGGAGGGAGGGGTGGGGGGGTGATTTTAATCCCCCGCCCATGTATTTATTTATTACTGTCTTTTAGCCCTGTTTTATTGATGTGTTTTATATTTATATTTTAATTGTTTTAAATTGTTTTTACTAGTGTTGTCAGCCGCCCCGAGCTGCATTGCAGGAGGGGGCGGGATAAAAATCTATAAAATAAATAAATAAATAAATATCCCGTGAAAGGGAGTACTGGGACCCTGAGGCTTGACTGCCCACCATGCTGCTGCCACTCTCCTTGTGCTCCCTATATCTGCTACTGCTGATGCTGCTCCTCTCCCTGCTGCCATTGCCCGGGGATCTCCACATCGGCAGGCTATTGCCATTGCCCGGCTATAATTATTGTTATAGCCTGCTGTGGCCCAGTCCGGATTGGGTCCTCCATGGCTGGTCACTATGGCAGCCATCATAGGTCATCATGGCTACCCATCATGGTGGGTGCAGGGTGCCCACCATGATGGGTGGGCACAGGGCTGGCCTCACATTCATATGGCTCCTCACCCTCCCTGATGGAAATGCCATCTGACCGTGTCTGCTATGGCTTCCCATTCCAATCTGAAACAGGTTGCCACAGTGGGATGGACACTTGTGGTTTCACCCATCATTATAATAAATACTAGATAAGTCCATTATAGAATAAAAAGGTGTTATTTACCTACTGGGCATAAGTTTTTTGCAGGATGAAAGCAATCCTCAGCAGCCAATTGAACATCTTGCTGTCTTGTATATGGTGTCCTAGCTTTATCACTGTTATTATATAATAGAGACTCTATTTTCCATGTTATTTGGAATTTAACAATATTTCATGGTGCTCCTCTGGAAGAAAGTTACATGCCATTTAAAATTTTAGACAGTCATTGTACAAGAAAATTGACTGATTACTAATCTAACACAAAATGTGTAGCGACAATTATATTTAATGGTGTCTACCCCATCCATTTCAGGAAACTTCAACGTTCTTTCTAGGCATCTATCTTATATGGCTAGCTATCTAGTTTGCATTTATTTTACATCTTATGCTTGAGCCCCTTATTTTTTTCTTTCTTCAGAAATTTTTTAAAAACAAGCCTATTAGAAGATGAGCCTTGACTCTCATAAATAAATGAAAAACTGAAAATGTTGCTAGACACTTTATAATGCTTAATCTGCTACATGAAATGTCAGTGACCTTCACACATGGTCTATTTTCCTGCACTTTAGCTCAAAATCAAAATGCCAAATACTAGAGTAGTTTCTGTGCTACCCCAGGCAGAGAATGTTAAACTGAATTGATTTATTTATAAATTATGGACACCATAGCATATTTTATGTTAGATTCATTTTAGAATCATGCAATTTCAAAAACTAGTGGGTTTTTTTTTTTAAAAAAAAAAAAACATTAAAGGGAAGGACTGTTAAAGACCAACAGATAGATACAGTTATGCATCAAAATGTGCAACAAAGGGTGTTTTTAGACGAGCGCCTCCGCATCCATCACCCACCCATTATGTATATTGCAGGGACGCAATGACACCCTATGCAGCCCTGCATCATGCAAGATGGGTCAGTGATGGATGGGTAATGGGCAGGGAGGCAGTTCTCTAAAAACATCAAAAGAGAAAGGTAGACTTGAAGCAATATAGAATGAACCATTTATTTAAGTAACATATTATCAGTACAGGGAATACCCATCTTATTAACAGGCCCTGTGAGAGGGGAGGGAGAACAAGGTTAGTCATTATAAAGTAGCACCAGCAAGGGTGTGACCTCAACTTAAAATGTAGGTCAGTGCTGAGTACCATTAACCATGTTGCTCCTCATCCCTGAATCAGAGCTTTGCCATTGGCTTTTATCCCCTTTTTGTGCTCAAAAGCAGTTTTAATTTGACAGCATTTGGATTGTTGTTATTACAGTCAATTTGTTTCCTGCAATTCTTTAAGGAGGACTCAGAGCAGCTTGTAAGAAATACAAAAATACAACAAAAATAAAGTAGAATGTCAAAACACAAAAATCTTCCAAAACTCCCTCCTGGCAACCGTCTCTATGTTCTCCTACCTCATTTAAAATGTATGTATTTGGTTAAATAACTCAAATACAGCAATCCTTAGGGATGGGCGAACGCGGTTCGGTAGTTCGGTGTTCGGCCCAAACTCAGCCTGTTCGGACAACCGAACGCGAACACGAACACGAACATTACCGAACACCGATCGGCGAAATGGCGAACATACCGAACATATCCAAACGACAAACTGACCGAACAGTTCGTTCAGTTCGAATCGCGTTCGGTTGTGATCGGGTGGCTAAAACGTGGTCTTCTGTCAGGTCACTGGAAGGCCAAATGTAGCAGGGAGGGGGAAGTCATTTGACTCAGCTAGGAGCAGACTTCCAGGCACCAGGGGTGGAGGGTGGAGAGTGGCTTGGAGTAGCAGCCAGCCTG
>QEPC01011860.1:48701-62649 GCA_003113815.1 Sphenodon punctatus
GTGGGTTAGAGCAGGGGGGGCTGGGAGCCAGGACTCCTGGGTTCTCTGGGAGGGGAGTGAGGGCTAGTGGGTTAGAGCAGGGGGGCTGGGAGCCAGGACTCCTGGGTTCTCTGGGAGGGGAGTGAGGGCTAGTGGGTTAGAGCAGGGGAGGCTGGGAGCCAGGACTCCTGGGTTCTCTCTCCAGCTCAGGGGGCGTGTTGTCTAGTAGGCCGGAGCAGCGTTTCCCTTTCCCTTTCTGTGCCTCAGTTTCCCCGCACGGGGTAGCGTTCCAGAGGCAGGCTGTGTTGGGGGCGGGGAATCTGTTCTGTTCCTACCCGTGTGGCTGTGGTTGCCTAGGGGAGGGGACACCCCCCGGCTGCCCACCCCCACCCACCCCCTGTTCTCTGTCATGCTGTGCTGACCAGTCCCCCGCACTACTGCTAGCTGCAGCCTCTCCTGCTTTTCCCCTCCCTTGGCAGGGCTGATCAGGGCCTCCCGAGACCAGCCCGTCAGCAGCTCTGAGGAGGCTGTAAACATGTTTGTTTGTCGGCACCTGCAGCGCCTGCCTTGTGTTGTTCGCACAAGGTAGGACCTGACCCCTTGGGGAGGGGGACAGAAATGCTAGCCCTCGCCTGGATGGACCCCCAGCTCTACGGCATCCCCTCATTCTCTCCCCTGGTTTCAGGGGGGAATCATCCAGGATTTTGTCTTTAAACTGTCGGGGGGGTGGTGGTGGTTGTTGTTCTGCATGGCTGTTAACCAGCTGTCGCGCTCCACCTGGGAGGTGGTTGCATCTCAATGCCAGGTGAAGGACGGAGGTGGTAAGCTAGTCTCATTAATACCAAGGTGTCAAAGGGGGGGGGGGCATATTGCTAGCTCAGATTGCCCCCACAGTGGCCCCCAGAACCCCCCTCCTGTCAGGCTCGTCCGTACACACTCACTCCTTACACCCCGTCAAGCTGCGCACACACACACACACACCCTTCATGCTGGCCCAAGCCACCTGCTGTGACACTGCCCACCACCTGTCAAGCTGCCCCCACCCCCAGAGGCACTAGAACCCCCCTTCTGTCAGACTGCCTGCCACAGTGGTCCAAGATCCTCCACACCCCCAAGCTGCCCCCCATACTGGCTCTGCCCCTCCCCACTGACCCAGGACATCCCTCTGCCAACTTCCTCCCGCCCCCCACTGACCCCTGACCGCTGCCCCCAACAAGATAAGCCCCCCTTACAGGCTGTGTCCCCCTCACTGCCCCCACAAGACTCACCGCCGTGCCCCCCAAGTCTCTCCTATCCCCCCATGCTTGTTCCAGGCACTGACTCCCTACAAAAGCCTCAGATCACCTCTGTTAAACTGCCTCCCCCTTGGGTAAGGGCCACACCCCTCTCTGGGAGGTCGCTGGTTACGGCAGCTGATCCCAGGGCCGGCCTTAGAATCTGCAGGGTCCCTAGTGACCCACCTTCTGTGGGGCCCCTAAAAGCGGTCGTGCTTAGAGCCCCATCGGGAGGGCATGGATCCCCACGCCCTGCCCTGGTGAAAACAGGGGCCACTCTGGGGTCCCTGGAAAGAGGGGGGGCCGGGGTGGTCGGCCCCCCCCCAGGTTGTCCTGTGGTCACGCGGGCCCTAGCTGAACCAATTCCCTGGCTTCATTCGCTAGTTTATCGGCATGGTTGGAACCTATTGGTTCCCACCAATTTGCCATCCCAGAAGAATCCTGGGCATCTTTGCAGGGGGTGGGATTGTGCTTTTTGTTTGGGGTCGAGATATCGAAGCGTTACCATCAGACAGGTGGTGCATCCCCTGCTAATTTCTGAGCAGATGGGGAGGACAGTGTCGATCAGCCACTCTGCGTCGATCAGCTCCTCTGCACCGATCAGCAACTCTGTGCTGATCAGCTGCTCTGTGCCGATTGGCCCAAATCAGCTGTTCTGTGCCAATCGGCCGCTCTCTGCTGATCAGCGCCTCTGTGCAGATCAGCTGCTCTGCGCCGATCAGCCCCTCTGCGCCGATCAGCTCCACTGTGCTGATCTGCCTCGCTTTATGCCCCCTGCAAAAATATCAGGAGCTGGGATGAGGAGAGAGGGTTTCCTGTCTTTCTCTTACAATTTTGGATGACCAAGAAAAATTGGTGGCTTCCCCTGGAGCTCGGAGACGACAGGTTGAAACCCAGAGACAACAGGTCCAGTACTGAGGGGGGCAAGTAACCAACAGCGAAGTTGGGAAGATGCAGGTGCACATGCTTAACTTAGTTATTAGTAATAATTGTTGTTAATAATTAATAATGCGGCAGCCTTTGGCCTGTGCGGTTTAGAGTCAGCCTCACGTACAGGTCTGTGGACTTGTTATGCAAACTCCCTTATAATAATAATAATAATAATTAATAAATTACCCAAGGGAGAGGAGAACTTAGGGAGAGATCCAGGAAACTAAGAGGTTAGAGGTGTAATGGCTGAGTGTGCAGTACTATGAGACAGGAGGGGACTCCAGTTCTAGTCTCGTCTTAGCCAGAAACTCACTGGGTGACTTTGGGCCAGTCACAATGTTCTCTCAGCCTAACCTACCTCACAGGGTTGTTGTGAGGATTGAAATCGTTATGTGTCAAGTGCTCCGAGAGCTACGGCAGGGGGAGGGATTGCTGTATTATTATAGGTGCATGTGTTTAGCTTAGTTCCAGGAGAAAGAGAGGGATCCTGGAGGGTAAGAGTCCTGGTCTAAGAAGTGAGTGTGAAGCAGGGGGGGGAACCCCAGGTCACTGCCAGCCTGCATCAGAGTCATGGTCCATCCAGCCCAGTATCCTGTCTCCGACAGGATTCCTGGTTTTTCTAAACTCTCACACACACAAACATACACAATACACACACAGAGACACAAACACACACAAACACGTGCAATGCATATAGACATTCAAACACATACACACAGGCGCACACACACACACAAACACGTGCAACGCGTACCCACAGACGTGCATGTGCACACGTGCATGCCCAGACACTTGCACACACTGCACACACAGGTGCTCACACACATGAACAGAGATGGATATTTGCACACATGCATCCCTGTACACCCAGACACATGTGCACAACCAGACGTGTGCACACCGACATACATGTACACACACATGCATGCACATACGCAAATGTACACACACACACACACACACACACACACACAATTATCTTTCCTCTTTGCGTTTCGAACATGTCCTGCCTCTAATCTGTGCTCACTGACTCCTTGGTGAGAGCCTGCTTTAGTTCTGCCCATTTCACTGGGGCGTGGTAGTTTCTTCGCACAATAATCTGGTGACAGACACCCAGCTTGTCCCTAGTGTTATATTTGATCTTGGCAGCAACTCTGTACATTGCTGGGGTAAGCGTTGGCAGCACATTCCAGGTGCGCTCTGGAGTCCAGCCCAGGGTTTCCGTGGGACTGTTACAAACTGGCAGCATGAGAATGAGTTCATTCACCCGTGGAAGGGCAAAGGAGGAGGAAAACCTGGACTGGCATTTCAGGCCTTGCTGACATGGACTCCAGACGCCATCCTCCGAGTCCTGCAATAGTCTCAGCTGCTACTCCCAGCTTCAAGGAGTGTCAATAACATGGATGTGTCACTGACTCCACAATACTGTGTGTGCCTAGGCAACTTGTGAGGGGAGGGGGGACCCAGGGGGGCACACCAGATTTTCAGGAACCCTATATAACCTGCTCCCCCACCCCACCCCATTGACAGTTACGTTCGTGTGTGTGTGTGTGTGTAGTCTGGGAAGAGGATTTTCCAAAACTGGAGTGAGTCAGCAATATAATTGCGGCAGCGAACTTCACTGTTAATAAGTGCAAAGTAATGCTCTTTGGGAAAATATAATCCTAGCTCCCACAATAATGGGCTCTAATTTATCCCTTCCTACTCAGTAAAGAGATGATTAGACAGAGACAGAGACAGGGGGGCAGGAGAGAGGGAATAGACATGACAGGGGCCACATGCCATATCTGATTATCAGGGATCCCGCTATGGCCCACCTGGGTCAGGGACTCACTGTCATGTCTATTTCTGGCCGCCAGATGTGGGTCCACTGTTACCCTGGCCCAGGTAGGGGACTGGCCTGGAATATCCCCTGGTCATCGTCTGTTTGCAGCTTGATTCCCCGCTGGCAATTAGGGGCCCCCATGGCTCCCCTTACAAAGGTCATGGTGCCGCCCTAGCTCCCAGCAAGGCCCCGCTGGAGCAGCTCCAACCCCCTCCTCCCTCAGGAAGGAAGTTTAAAGAGTCACTTCAGCTCCCACCCCCCAATCCCGACGCTCTGAAAACTTCCTTTTTGGGGGTCCTTTTGCAGGCAGACTGAGCGCCACCAAGGAATTTTCAGAGTGGGTGGGGGCGGTGTTGGCAAGGCTCCATTGACGTGTGGGGCGGGAAAAAAATTCTGCGGGAAAATTTCCGTCATGGAAAAATTTTCCGCTGTGTTTTTCTGGAAAATTTTCCCATTTCTAACAATGCATTGTTTCATACGATTCATTAGTAATGTAATGGACGGATACCAATACTAGTCAACTTGGGCCGTTTCAAAGTTATAATTAACTTTTTTATACACACACATTTTATACATACTCATACGTACACCAGGGGCGGCTGGTGGCTTTTTAGTTTGGAGGAGCAGTAAGGCCGTCCGGCCCGCCGGCGTGCAGAGCCAGGGCAATGGTAGGCGGAGCCAGGGCAACGGTAGGCGGAGCCAGGGCACAACCCAGCAGCAAGGAGTTCCCAGGGTGAACATCAGAAGATGGAAGAAAACACAGTAGTCTAAAATGCACTTCAAGCTTAAAATGAATAACGTATAAACCCCAAGCACAGGGAAACAATGGCAAAACAGTGGCACAACCCAGCAGTACATCAAGCTTAAAATGAATAACGTATAAACCGCAAGCCAGTGGCACAACCCAGCAGCAAGGAGTTCCCAGGGTGAACATCAGAAGATGGAAGAAAACACAGTAGTCTAAAATGCACATCAAGCTTCAAATGAATAACGTATAAACCCCAAGCACAGGAAAACACTAGCACAACCCAGCAGCAAGGAGTTCCCAGGGTTGACATCAGATGGAAGAAAACACAGTCTGTTGCAGGGTGGGATGCAGGGTTGGGGTGGATTTGACACTGTCGGAGACAGGACACTGGGCTGGATGGAGCATTGGTCACGTAGCTCACGCATTTCTTAATCAGATTTGCCTCTGAACTGGAACTAGCCCCCAAATTAGTATGTTAACAGTCTCCAGTGCGTTAACTTTTTTTCCTTTTCTTAAAATGTAAACAATGTAAGGGAAGTGTATGCTATTAAGCTGTGATATCTCAAAATATTTACAAGTAATTCCAATACAAATAATTTCCAAATAAAGCTTTGAATTTGTTTGAATATAACATTTATTTTAAACCACATGAAGTGTGTTTTGTTGATTCCCCCCCCACCCCCACCCCCCAAATATTTCAGTTCAACTACTTTCGGCTGTTGGGAAAACTTTGGGAGTTTTGCTTAAGTCAAATAAACATGCTAAATCAGATCCTAGTTGATTTTAAATTTTAGGGCATCGGAAAGTTTTCCGATTGAAGATTTTCCGGAAATCTTCGCTGCCCACCTCGTTCCTCCACTCACTCTGAAAATTACCTAGCAGCACTCGGACCAATGTGTAAAGGTCCAGGGGCCCCCTCACTCCGGGGTAACTCCGCCCCTGTCGAGAAGCCTATGTAGACCTCTGAAACACAAGGTTTTTCAAATGGAAGCATGTTCTAGAGAAACGTTCCACCCCGAAGGCAGCTGCGAAAAATCCCTGTATAAACAGCTGCTACGATAACCCAGCCCAGAAGCAGCTGCCTCTCACTTTGCAATGAGGAATGCAGAGGTTTGCCTCCTCCACGTGGTGTGGATGGGAAGCAACCCCTCTCTGTGTCTCCCACCAAACCCCCCCCCCCCCCACTTCTGATCAACCACGATCTGGGTTCTAATTTCCTATTTCCGGTCTTGTTTTGCAGAAGGACCTGCCTTTACCCCGGAAAAGTAGCAGGTAAGCATCTTTCTGTCTTTAACCTGGGATCAGGGCCAGCTTAACTCATGGGGGGGGGATTTATCAAGGCGGGGTGCCTTCCAAAGGGGGTGTCGATGTCAGAGCCAAGGAGTCCCCAATTTCTCCTAAGAGACTAAGTGCCATTCCTTCAATTCCACCCCTGCCCAGTGAGGGGCGCTGTGGAGAGTTGCATGCTACCACTCTGCAGTGGTTGCTCTGTGTCTTTCTTTCTTTCTATACCTGGTCAACAAAAGAGTATTCCATTTACAAAATTCCAGCATGTGTAGACACCTACTTCACTCTGTGTAACTGCAGATGAACTAAGGCCACGTTTTCACAAACAGAGGTAAATTGAAGTAACTACTCCCCCTTTGGTAGCGTTCAGACGAACAGCGTAAACTAAAGTAACTGCTTTGATTTAGTTAAAACTGAAGTAGCTACCCCCCCCTCAGTCATGTTCAGAGGAACACTGTTAAACCAAAGTAACTACTTTGATTTAGTTTTAACTGAAGTAGCTCCCCCTTTAGTCGTGTTCAGATGAACACTGGGTGAAAACAAACATGACACTAGCCACCCGTTAACCACCCTTGGTGGTTATTTATGCATGTTTCAGGGCTGTATAGGGCACCAATACAGCCCTGCAACATGCATAAATAACCACCAAGGGTGGTTAAAGGGAGGTTAGCATCATGTCTGTTTTCACCCACTGTTAAACCAAAGTACCTACTTTGATTTAGTTTTAACTGAAGTAGCTACCCCTTCAGTCGTGTTCAGATGAACACTGTTAAACCAAAGTAACTACTTTGATTTAGTTAAATCAATCAAAGGGCGTGAAAAGACAGACGCGGAGGCTGCCTGCCCCTAGGGCTGCTCTGGATGTGCACCCGCACATCCGCCTGCTTGCAGCCCTGCCTGGGTCCATTTTAAACAAACCCGGTGGTTACCCCGGGGCCCACCTATGCAGCCCCCCCCCCCCCACACACACACACCATAGAGTTGTGGATGGATTGCCTGATGCTCTAGACTGGCACCAGCATCTCTGTGGTATTGCCCGAGGCAGCGGTTGCTGTGGGGCTACAGCATGGGTCCGCAGAGCGGCTCCGCTTCAAGCCAGACCGGCCTGCTCCGAAGGAGGTGCTCCGAGATGTTCCAGAGAGCGCTGCACATGGGACCGGCACAGAGCAGGTGCCCAGCACCAGGGCAGCCTGTCCGTCTAAACGAGCCCAAAGTAACTAACTACTCCCCTTGGGTAGCGTTCAGACAAACAGTGGCGTGCTTCAGTTCCCCCCTTAGCTCAGTCATGATCGCTGAACTGAGGCTGCCTGCTACCCGCCCACGGATAAGTGTTCACATGAACAATGACTTTGACATTCAAGCCAAAAAGGGGTATCTACTCCTGATTTTTCAGGGGTACATACTCCTCTTCCTCCTCCCGAATAACTTCACTTTAGTGCTCTGTTGGTGTCAACACTTCAGGAGTAAAACAAAAGTCAAGCCCAGAGAGCGGCTCAGCTGTTTGTCAGAATGCGGCCCGAGTTACGTATAAATCTATTTTTCCAAACTTCTTTTGTTTTGTGAGTCGGCCCAGGCCAGCGGATATGGCGTTAGGCTCGGCGGTGGGAGTCCAGGGTTCGAATCCCGTTTTAGATTCGCCACTGGGCGGCTTTGAGCAAGTCATTCTCTCTGGGCCTCAGTTTCCCATTTGTAACATGGTCATTATGACGACCTCCCTCACAGAGGGGTGTTGTGCGCGGGACTTGGAACGCTGAAAGGGCGACGTCTATGGCAATAATTCCTTTCCGCGTAAGGGTGACAATAGAAACGAGTTTACACATAAATGTAATCCTACACACTATGTTTTTCTTTATTAACTTACGAATTGATTGGGAAGCTAAAATATTTGGGTGGGGGGCTGGGAGAAAGTTGTAAAGGGGTTGATCCTTCCTGATCTGTTACACTCCGAAGTACAAAGCTCTTCAGTCCGACCCAAGCATCTCCGTGAGGTCAGTATTTGCGTCGTAGGAGTTTCCTTTGCAATAGAAAGGCTGGGTTTTGTATCTGTTTAGAGGGAAGGGGGGGTTCAGAAAGTGGGGGGGGGGGCGCAATTCGGTTTTGTTATTTTAATGACTAGAACGAACGAGGCTTCATTTGATGAAGCCTCATTTGTTTTTGCCATTAAAAATATGAAAATCTCTCCGGTTGTAAGCCCTAGGGCAGGGACCGTGTCTATTCCATTACTTTGTAAAGCACCGAGTACATGGCTTGCTAATAATAATAATAATAATAATTAATTTTTAAAAATGGATGACAAAGGGAACAAAAATCGCACAGAACCATCTGTTTTCATTATAAAAACAAAATCAATTAAATGGGTGCAAATGGCTTCTGGGGCAGCGCCGGGGGACCAGGCAGTGAATTAGCCGGTGTGTGTGTGTGCAAGTGCATGTGTGCATGTCTATGCATATGCACGTGCGTGTGTGTGTGTGAAAGTGTGTGTTCACGTGAGTGCACTCATCGAAGGGCTTGCCTGTAGGTACGTGAGAAGGGGCAGGGCCGTGGGGCAACAGTAGGGCTTATTGAGCAAGTGGGCAAAGCTTAGATCCCTCTTTGACCATTGGGACGTCCAGTCTTCGAGTGGGAACTCCTTGCCCGCTCCCGGCACTGACTGGGAGACCCATTCAAATCAATCCTCGATTGTAATCCCTTTGGGGCAGAGGCCTTTCTCTGCAATCAGTATTATTCTGGCCCTCCAGAAATATTAATAGGAATACACAGACACTTTGGCGGCATGCCGGAAAGGGATTCATCGTTTATGAGAGGACAAATCTATCCTGTGGTGGGGAGGTGGACATGTCTTCTGCCTGGGTCCCCAGTCCTCCCCCTCCCATTAGTCACCCCCGATCCAGTGACAGGCAGCCCCGTAGCGTGACAATGTCCGCTCTTCCCCCTGCTCCGTCGCCTTCGCTCCCTGTTTCAGACGCGGTTTCTCCTAGATGAGGCGTCCCGTCGTGTTATGGAAACAGATTGTTCTAAATTGGAATCTTTTTCTTTTAAAGTCATTTGCTGGAGCTTTTTATTTGGATTGAAAAAGGGAAGGTGGGATTTGGGGGGGTGTCAGCCACAGCCCCTCTGTGAGAGGAAAGGGAATGGGCTCGGAGGGGGAATTAGTGAGGGGGGGCAACTCCCCTGAATGAGACAGAAAGGACGGTATGGGGGATGGCTAGGGGGTGGGGGCGGGTAGAACCCCATGCAGATCATTGAGTTGAGTTCCCTTCTTAGGGCAGGATTCGCCAGACCTAACGTTCAGTCTAAAATCTCCCTTGTGTCCCCACGGCCTCTTCTTCTGCCCTCTGTAGCAAGAGAGAACAATTGTCCTCTTCTTTTCTTTTCTTTTGGGCAACTTTTCAAAGATTTGTTTGACTGTTCTCCTTTCCACACACACACACACACCCTTAGTCTTCTTTTATCCAAGCTAAACACCTCCAATTTGTGTTCCAAAACCCTTTCGCATCCCGATCGCTCTCCTTTGTCCCCTCTCTTTTCCTTCTAAAAATGCGGTGCCCCCCCCCCCCCCTGAGATTTGGGGTTGTTCCTCCATGGGATTTATTTATAATTTGTTTGAATGTGGTTTTTATGTGACTTGGCTACCCTGAGCCTTAGGAGGGGCTGTGAAATCCCCAAATAAGATCGATGAACGGAAGAGGTGGGGGGGGAACCTTTTTCCAATGCCTGCGAGACGGAGGAAGAATTTTCCTTGTCTTTGAGGAGAAAATTATTCTCTGGGTAACAGCAGGCGTGACTTTAAGCCCACTGTGGTCTGCTCGGACCTGCTTTAGCATTAAGATAGTAACAACAACAAAATCCACCTACACACGTATGTCGGTGTTGCTAGATGCTGGCTTGGGCCAGGCTCTGACCTTGGGAAATCTCCAAGGTCACAGCCTGGGCTAAGGCCCTCCTGGCCAGTCCAGAGAGGGCTAGCATGTCATTGGCCACCATTGGCCGCCCGTCATGGCAGGGGGGCGGGGTGCTGGGAACATTGCGCAAGCAGGGCCGCCCCGCCCACACGTTTGTTGTGCGATTGGTTGGCAGCCCGGGGAAGCGGTCCTGCCGGCTGCACGTATGTTGTTACCCCTCTGTTTCATTCGCAAAGCCCCCAAGGGGTGAGCTTGGGATTCCAGGCTCCTGTCTGTAGGCTGGGCTCTGTCTCGAAGCTTGGCGAGAGCCTGTCTCTGCGGGGCACATTTTACTATGAGGTGGGAGTCACCGTTTGTCTCTGAGGCAGCTGCCTGGGGTGACGCCCCGGTGAAATTTAATGGGCACGAAGGCCTCAGAAATGGGTGGGGATATTGCACGGCCCTAGGAGTGAATCCGTGCAGAAGGTTGTCCCTTCGGATAGCAGGCCACCGGCTGCGAGAGATCACCCATTCCCTGGGCATGAGAGGGAGAGCAATTTAAAAACATTGGTCCATCAAGCCCAGTCTCCTGTCTCCGACAGCGGCCAGTCTCTGTCTCTTGGGAGAAGTACCCAACAGGTCACAATCGGCAATCCATTCCCTGTTGTTCCAGCCCCCAACAGTAAGAGGTTACCTTCCCAAAACCTACTTGGCTAATAGCCATGAATGGAGCAAGTCATCAGTGGTCCAATCAGTTGAATTCTCCAGCCTTAAAAAACCAGACCAGCCAAATAGTTTGTCCCGGGCTAGTTCAAGGCAACTCCTTCTATAGGAGAGATATGGGTTTCTGTATTGTTCTCTGTGGCTCATTATTATTATTATTAATTATTATTATTATTAACAAACATTCATTAATTACACTTCTTTCAAGAAGACAAAGAGGTTTGTTTTTTTAACACCTGGGAGACAATGGTCAGTCTTTAGAATTTAAAAAACTCCCTTCGTGGCAACGTAGAGCTAGAATTCCTAAGCATTTCTCTTGGGGCAAAAAAACCCCAGCTGGTTAGGGGTTCAAAACTGACCCTTGAAAATGTTGTGATTCATTTTCTTTGTTAAGATAATAACAACAACAAAATTCCAGCCAGCCTCTCTGTTAGGTGCTAGCTATTGCTATCACTTATTTGATTTATTAGGCTCACAACAATAAAAATATATACAAACCTGTATGAAAACATATCCTAAAAATCCTCAATCCTCCCACAACAACTACCCAAAACCACCCGTCACAAGTTCAACCCACCCCCTATCCCCGCCTGCCAAATGTTTTTTCAAACAAAAAAGTTTTACATCGCCTCTGGGTCAATTCCTGAGCTTGTTTCTCAGACCCGGGCTCAACCGAGCCTCCAGGGGAGGGGGAGTTCCATAACATTTGGGGGCGGCGAACAATAACGTCTCCCCTGCGAGCCCTTGTCACACAAACAAGGCTGACATCAGGGCATCGCTCCCAGCTGACTGCAGCGGATTTCCACTTGCCCCTGAGAAAATCCTCACCGCATCTGATCCGTCAGAGAATCCACACAGGAGAAATGGTTAGAGTGGGCTGGAAAGCTATGAAGGAGGGGTGTCTCAACTGTGGAACTCCCTCGAGAGGAGGGTGCAGGAGGCAAGCAGTTATGGAATTTCTGGGATAGAAGTCCGGCAGGACAAGGGTTTAAATCAGACTGGTAAGTGGGGCCTTTCACTTTTTAACATCACTTTTTTAAAAGTGTTTTGGGTTGTTGTTTTTTTTAGCCCAGGCTCATAATTAAGAAATAGACTCCTCTGAATTTGCACAATCGGTGCAGATTTTATGCAAATGATGCCCTGCATTTTGAAAGTCCCTTGCCCCTCGTTTCAGAGTCTGAGAGGCACTGCCCCTCGTAAACGGATTAAAGAGAGATGTGGGTTACATTCTCGGTTCCTCTGCGGAGGTGTCCCACTCCTCCCTCAGGAATTGACCACTCAGGCAAGAGGTTCGTGGGAATTAAAGTCGTCGTCGATTAAAACACAAGGCGAAAAGGAAGTCTGCTGTTTGATGAAAAATGCAAATTAGGTATTCCTGGGATTGGACTAAAAAAAAAACCAAACCCAACCAGACTCAATAATACATTTAGAAATCACGCAGGATCCAATCAGGGTGCATTGGTGCGCCCGTTCCGAGTGTGCAACTGAGCTCACGCTGCCCGCCAGCGTAAATCGAGCGTTGGATTGCACCCACAGTCTATAAATGATCTTAAGAAGAGAGGGATAAAATAATTCAAATGAAATGATATCGAGGTCTCCGTTAAAGGGCAGCTTTCTAAGGAGATGGCCAGTCTCCTTGAACTGGCAAATCTTACCCACTCGAAGGCAAGAGGCAAGCTGAAGTTTTTATACCTAGGAGATCCACCTTCCTTACACACTCAGGTTTCCGCAGCAAGAAACACAACTGCTACGTGGCTACGCACACGGAACATATACAGGACACATGACAGAAGCGTGTGTGTGAGAGAGACGCAGAGACCCATCCACACCAAGACTGAACACAGGTGTGTGCAAATCCTTGCACAATCAGAGCATGCACACACAGACTGCACACACACACCCCGCTCGTGTACAACATGCAAGCACAGACCCAGGCCCGTGTACACTTGCACAGAGAGCACATTCACATTGACCCCCATGCATACTACGGTACTTATGTCTAGAGACACACTCATATTGAGTGCACTTTTAGATCCTCACAAAGCACTTGTGCAGTGCTTTGTACAGGCCCACGTACACTCACACAGTGCATGCACACTCAGAGTGCATATATACACACTCATAGAATGCATCCAGACCAGACACACACAGTCCATGTGTGTACACACACATAGCACAAGTAGTTCACACACTCACACAAAGTTTGCACATACACACATGCTCGCACAATGTGCACATGCACACTTGGCAGTTTGCACACCTAACAGTGACTACACACAGTGCATACTTTCACAGGCACCCAGAGAACCCAACCTCTTGCACACATTTTGTGGGCACACCGTGTGTGTACCTGGAAAGCACAAATACACCCTCATACTCAATGCACGCCCCCTACACACACCCCAGTTTACACAAAAAGAGCACATGTATACACAGATCACACCCAGTGCACACACAAGGAGCACAACACACTCTCACACCCAGTGTGCACGCTCAGCTTGCACACACAGCACATGCTCATGTACACACACACACACACACACACACACACACACAACATCACCCAGACAGCATACCCATGTCCTGATGCTTGATGTACACACACAGTTTGTACACAGAAGACACATACACATAGAGGAGCACACAGAGAGCACAGACTCCTTCTCACACTTGACATACACACAGCCGCTTGCACACTGAGAACACACCGTTTGCATACACATCCATACCCCCACAGGCACATACAGAGCACAGCCACACTCTCCCACTTAATGCGTGCGCACACACCCAGTTTACACACGTGTTCACACACAGCAAAACATGGTGTGCACACCAGAGAGCACACACCCACACCCAGTTTGCATGCACATACACAGATAGATACAATATACACACCAGAGAACACAGAGATAGACACACACACACACACAGAGTTTGCACACACATGCACACAAAGACACATGCAGTGTACACACCAGAGAGCTCACACACCCAGTTTGCTTGCGCACACACACACACACACACAGAGCAATATGCACACCAGAGTGTGCACCCACACCCCCAGTTTGTGCACACATGCACACACACACATGCAATGTGCAGAGCAGAGAGCGGGCACGCATGGTTTGCACACAAAGACATGCCAGAATGTGCACCCCCGGTCAGTGACTGGCAGCACGCACACATACCTGCATCCCCAGCCAAGGGCACACGGGGGCGCCCCCCAGACGCGTGTGCATTCACCCACACACGCGCACTCCCCGGCCCCGCTCCCTCTCGCCTCGGCTCCAGCCTCCTTTCT
>QEPC01011860.1:210342-224351 GCA_003113815.1 Sphenodon punctatus
CAGCCCCCACCTCTCTCGGCGCTTCTCCTGCTCCTCCCGCTCTCGCTTCTCCAGCGCCGCCTCCATGTCCCGCAGCGCCGGGTGCCACTCGCGCTCCTCGGCCTCCATCTCCCGCAGCTTCTCCGGGTCCGGCCAGAGCCGGGCGGGATCCACCCCCGAGGCGGCCCCGCGGCGCCCGAACTGCTTGCGGTCATATCCCGGGTAGGCCTCAAGCCCGGGCTCGCTCAGCGGCTCCGGCAGCCGCGCCCTGCCCCCCCCGAAGCGCTGTAGCGGCCTGGCGCGGTACCCGCGCACCGACCCTAGCAACCGCGCCAGCCCTAGCGACCGCCCCGCCATCCTACCCCGGAAGTAACTCCCGCGTCACCGGAAGTAGATCGGCCCTCCCTGCTCCCGCCGGAAGTGAGTGAGATCGGCACCGGAAATCGCCTCGCTTACCGGAAGTGGAAGGCAGTGGAGCCGGAAGTGAGCAGGCTAGGAGCCGGGAATAGGTCAGGGGAGCGCGTGCTCTGCCGGAAGTGAAAAGCAGTGAGGCCGGAAGTAAATTTCTAAGGGACGCTTATGAAAAATACATGTTGCAGGGCCTGCATTGGCGCCTGAGGCCCAGCAACGTGTATTTTTCATAAGCGTTACTTAAAAAATTTGGCCTAGGGGGCCCCCAGGCTGGCCTCGCACCCTGTATTTTTCATAAGTGTCCTCTTTTAAAGGGGCGGGAAGCCATAACCCGCCACCCGCGCCGCCCACTCGTCCCCGTTCTTCCGTGTCGCGTCCGCAGGAGCCCGTCGATCCTACAGGCCGAGACGGACGCGCCCCGTCAATCGCCTCAAATTAATTGAATTAAAGAGCTTGAATTCCCGCGCGGCGGCTCGCGGCCACAGTCAAACGTTAAAAACATACAAATACAAGGACTAAAACCTACCCCCCCCAAACCAAACCCTCCCCACCCCCAGCCCCGAACAGCCAGGCTTTACAACTCTGTCGAAAAGAGGGGAGACCCCGGGGGCCAAGCGGGCCTCTAGTGGCAGGGAGTTCCACAGCCGCCGCCAAGAAAACCTGGGGCGCGCACACACACACACCCCGATGACCGCAAGGGGTGGATCCAGGACTCGAGGGATGAGTTCGTCCCGGCGGTAGGCCACGCCAAGGCCGTTTAGGCGAGCACGAACACCTTGAATCGGGCCCGGAGGTCTCTCGGCAGCCAGAGCAGCGATCGAAGAGCCGGTGTAATATGTTGCCCGATTATCTTCCACCACCGCTAAGGCCTACAATTCCTCGTATGGAATATCTGTTTCCACCCTATTAGAAGTTTTCCGTGCAAAAGGAGTGCCCATGTTGACCTTCGGAGCCGAACGTGTCACGCTTTTGGACTATCTGCCACTGGAACGGGTTCAGAACTATTTCCTTCGCGGGATTCTAAAAACGGGGGCTGGTATTCAGGGTGCGGTTGTAAGAGCTGAGCTAGATACCCCTTCGATAGAGCATCAGACTAGACTAACCTTCATGAGGTATTGGGTCAAGCTTTTGGCCTGTCCATCTAACTCCTTACAAGCTCTTTGCTTGAAGGAGGAATTGCAGCATGAGGGAGTCAGAACTTCCCCCTTGATACGACATGTGGCAATAACATTAAATAAATTGGGTTTCTCCTTCCATCATTTTGCTGGACAACCTCTAGTTGGTATTAAGTTATCTATTCAGCAAAGATCTAGAGACATAGCAATCCAGGAGGACCTTGCCATGCTTAAGGAGTGGAGGGTTGCCCCCACTTTTGCTATCAGTAGGACCCTATTTAGGAGGGAACCCTACCTCGATATACTAAGGAATCCTTGCCTGAGGTGACATTTTACCCTCTTTCGCTTCAATCTTACACAAACGGCGGTGGTAGAGGGCAGATTTGCAAGAATCCCCTATTGGGACCGCAAATGTTCATGCTCCTTATCCGAAGTGGAATCAGTAGAGCATTTGATATTCATCTGCCCATATTATGTCCACTTGAGGGAGATCTGGCTGAAGCCCCTTTTGGATGGTATGGGGTCCAACCGTTTACAACAACTGACCTTTCTAACCAATTTGTCGAATTTAAGTGAGTTAACATCTGTGTCAACTTTTCTTCTCCTTGTCGTCAAACGGCGTAAATGGATCAGGTCCTGACTAAATCGGCCACAATTGAGCTGATGAATTAAAGCTGGTTTACTAAACTAAACTTACTCTGAAGCAGTAGCTCGTTACCGGTTATAATTTTGGTATTAATGTAGATTTCGTTAGACGAAAGACTAAACTGGAAGGATCCTTCAAGGCCGATTGTTGTTTTTATATTTTAATATTGTTATAGTTCGATTCATGCATTATATACTTTGCTATTTTATGTATTACTTTTTTAATTCCTTGATTGTTGTTTGTCTTTTGTATTGTTGGATGTTTGTATGGTCAGGGCGGAAGCCGGTAGCAATAAACTTGACTTGACTTGTAAAAGAAACTGACGGCATATTCGAGAAGCTGGAGAAATGCCGCTCGACAGGCATTTAAAAAGAAAACAGCACATGGAGAAACAACAGCAGCTCGCTACCAACATCCTTCTTAGCCAAACTAGGCACAGTCCTACCAGCGACACCCCAGACAATATGTGACTTCCTCCTGTTTTCATTATTCACTTGGACCCCACCACTTATCCATATTCAGGCTCTAGACCAACGCAGCAATACAAGCAACATCACCCTCCACCACCACCCGGAAGAAGCCAATAGGAGGTGACAACTAATGAGCACTGCCCTCCTGTTATCTCCTTTACCTAAGAATAAAGTTAATTTTCAGTTTCAGTTATTACAGTCCTTGAGTTTTTGGAGGGCAATAACGTCTGATTCCTGGGTCTCAGGTTGGTTCACATGGGTCCTCAGCAAGCTTTACAGCAAGGGTGGGGAATATTTTCTGTCCCGGGGGCCACACTGAAAATTAGTACAAGCTCTGCGGGCCACGGAGAGGTTGTGGGCGGGGGTGCTTAACGGGTGTTTTCAAGAAAAGGAGGTCCCAGATCAGGAATCTGCCATGGTTCCGTCCCCTACCTGTGTGTGCATGCCCTCCTCTCTGCTACGTTAGAGAGCTGCTCTCTGCTCTCTAACTCACCCACCCATGGAGCAATCTGGAAAAACGGAGGAGGCTCCGTGGGTGGCGGGGTGTGTGTGTGTGTGTGTGTGTGTCCGTGGGAAAGGACACCCACTCACCGCAGCAGCACACCCATCCCCTCACCCGCCACTGCCCATGTAAAAAGGGCCCTTGTTCCACTGTAGAAAACACAAATGTATCTGCACAACAGTTATGTTCCTTAAATAAAGACATTCTTGATAAGGCTGTCATTGAGTTGGTCCCCAGTCATGAGACTGGTAAAGGATACTATTCCAGGTATTTTTTTTAAATTTATTTATTTATTATTAAAATTTATGTGCCACCCCCTGCTGCTACGAGCATCTCGGGGCGGCTAACAACATTTTAAAACACAGAACTAAAAATACAAATAAAACAACCTAAAGCCACCAGATTAAAATAACCCAAACGCTCTCTAACCCAACCAACCCAGCCCCCCCCCCGCCCACTCCCCGTCTCCCCCACCCCTACCCACTCCCTTCCCAAAAGGCCTGGACGAATAGCCAGATCTTACAGGCCCGGCAGAAGGCCAGCAGACTCGGGGCCAGTCAAGCTTCCTCCGGGAGGGAGTTCCACAGCCGTGGTGCACCCACCAAGAATGCCCTCTCCATTGTGGTCCCCTGGTTAACCCGGGGGACCTCCAAGAAGGTGCCCACGGCGGATCTCAAAGATCGCCCCAGGACCCAAGGCGTGAGGCGGTCTCAAACAGAAAAGTAAGAGGCAGGAAAGCTTGCCCCAAGGGACGGCTCCCTATAGACTCAGAACAGGAAAAGGGGTACAAGCAATGATGTGGAGAGGACCACAAATGATATTCCAAAGTATTTTAGATATAAACATTCTCAGATACAGATATACCAAGACACATCCAGCTGGACCAGACATCTGCTACAAATACCAGACTGAAAAATGGTACCTGCATGATGGCAGACCCCCAAGGGGGTGAATGAAATCCTCTGTTCTGACATAGAGAAGGTCTGTCCACGGCTGTCGGTCGCCAAATGCCTTTCGGGGCGGGGTGCGCCCCTTCTTCAGTGGCTTGTCTGATGATTAAAAAATAACTGGAAAGGAAAAATCCCCATCATTACACACTTGTATACGTGTACACCAATAAAATACATATGGGATGTAATATATATCAGGGCTTATTGAAAAGGAGCCTTTTGGAAGGCTCTGAAAGCACCTTTTAGAAGGTCTTAATGCATTCTAAAGCAGATCTTGGCTTTATAGTTACCACAGTTTGCTTGGAGACAACAATTCCTATAAGTAGATAGTCACTTATAAAGTAGATACATGCACTTGCTGTCCTGAAATATACAACTATACATCATAGGTGGCTCTGCCAGCACCCAAAGGGAAGAATACAATAGGGCTCTTTTTCACAAACACTCTCTTATACAGAGACCTCCCATGAAATTTACTTTCTTTTTCCCATTATGCTCCCCTACATGCAGTTAATAATCATGCCTCTACATACTTGCATTCCAAGTGTTTTTTCAAGAAAGATACTACAATTCCTATGTTTGTGACTGTCTCCTATTCCTCTGGAAATGCGGTTGTGAGTAACTCTGGAGGTTTGAATCTCTACCTGAGTATTTATAGGTGCCCAGGCCTGAAAAAAAGCCCATCAAGGGAACTCAAAACAGATGGATCAATTTTCTTTGTCTCCCAGGGCTGGCCAGTTTTCTTAAATGGGCACACTTGCCTCTTAGCCACTGACAGGAGCAGTTTTATGATGTTATCTTGAATTAATCTTTTTCTCTTTCCCTGTTCCCTTCAGCTTTTCAAAGGCTAAGGGCGAATTCACACGTGCAGCAATTATCTGGATTTTTAAAAACTGGTGCTCAATAGTTCGCTGTTAACAAGTCCTGTTGCATTCACATGCATGCCATACCGATTTTAAGTACAGCGAAATAATGCATTCAGACCTTCTTGTAGTGCGTGCTTACCCGGCTGCTCAGTACGGTTCAGTTACAGGAAGTGGCCTGTGGGGAGCCAGAAGGTTGCTACTTTGTAGCAAAGTACAACTTTGCTACAACCTTTGCTACAACTTTGCTACAACCTTTGCTGCAACTTTGCAAACTTTGCAACAACCTTTGCTACAACCTTTGTAGCAAAGGTTGCTACTTTGTAGAATCAGGGAGTAAAGAGGGAGAGCCTGAGGCTGCTGGAAAGAAGCCCCTCGCATTCTCTCCCTGGTTTCTTTCCGGTATCCCGCTGCTGCTACTGCTGCAGCACTACGGTAGAGGCAGAGGCAGATGATTGAAAGTCCCTTGGAGGGAAGAACTTTTTTGGGGAGAAGCATGGAGGGGAAACATGGAGGGGAAGAACTTTTTTGGGGAGAAGCTGGCTGCAGCCTGCACCCAGCGAGGCAACTACAGGGCTCCAGCTGGTCTCACTGCTTCCGGTAGGGGCAGGAGTAAAACAGCGCACTTGGAAGCACGGTTGCATTCACATCAGAAAAGATTACACACTAGTTAAAACCAGTACGATGTTGCTTTCACACTGCTGTTAAGTGCGGATTTATTGAAAACGGACAGCAAAAAGGTAGGTTTGAGTAGCTTTTCAACACGCATTGCTTTAGTGCGATATTGACTCCATTTAATCGAATTTAAGTGTTCAGACAGGCATGAAACATTCGTTTTTTAAAAATCGCACAAATCAGAACGTCTGAATCCCCCCTAAATGCGAAGGTGAGCAATTACACCATATATTTATTTATGCATCCCTGCATGTTCAACTATATCTTATCCCTACAGACTGAGTGCCTGACTTGAGCTGGGCCCTCATACTGATTTAAACTCCTAAATGAATACCATTCCCTGTTATGAACATGCGGGGCAAACCTATAATCATTCATTCATTTTCCAGACTATATATTGGTGCACCCCACTGCATGGCAGCATCCCTGACTGGTCTAGCAACTCTTGTCTCGGACCTGGTCTTGAGATCCCCATAACTTATTGTTTTGGGGGACTTCAGTATCCATGCCGAGACCAGATTGCATGGGGCAGAGCAGGAGTACATGACCACCATGGGTCTGTCCCAGATGGTGGTGGGCCTAGCATATGATGGTGGAGGGGGGAGGGGGCATACTCTGGACTTAGTGTTCTGCACTGACCTTGAGGAGTGGAGGTGTGATGATTGGGGGTGTGGGATGTTCACCCTTGCCAGATGTACGTGCCATTACCTCCTGAGTGCCTCCATCCCGGCACGCCTGCCTGACCGTAGGAGTGCAGGACTGATGGATGGTCCACTCATGGAGACTTATGGAACCAGAGGGGCTCCGGAACGCCCTGTTGACCTCGACTGCCACCCCAGTGATGACCTTGTGGCCTTTTGGAATTACTGGCTGGTGGGGGCCCAACGATCAGGCGGCTCCCAGGTGTCCGTTTCCAGTGTTTCATCACCGCAGGTCCCCATGGTTTACGGAGGACCTGGGGTGGCTGAAGCATGAAGGGAGGCAGTTTGGAGCGACAGTGGCGCTGTACTCGCGCCCAGGATGATCGGTTGCAGCATAGAGTATTTTTGACGTTCTATGCCATGACTGCGCAGGCAGAAAAGAAGTGGTTCTTTGCTACTCTCATAGCATCTACTCAGTCGCATCCAGTGGAGCTGGGGTCTGGTCAGTCCAGTCTCTCTCCGCCTGGAACTGGATTCATCCAAGGTCCGCTGTGACATGTTTTTGGCATGATTTGCGGATAAAATCACTTGCACTGAGCACGACTCCGACTCTACCATTTCAGAGGCAGTGGCGGAGCTAGAGGTGAGGAATGCTCTGTCTGGTCAGAATTTGTGGGATGAATTTCAATCGGTGACACCTGCTGAGGCGGCAGATGTGCTGGGGTCTGTCCGGGCCACATCTCGTGAATTAGATCCATGCCCGTCCTGGCTGGTGAAAGCCACCAGAGAGACGTTGGGGCCGGTGCCTACAGTGGTGATTAGCGGCTCCTTTTGGGAGGGGAGGGTGTTGGACTACGCCTTTCGTCAAGAAACCATTGCTTGACATTAGTGCCCTGACGAGTTACAGGCCGGTCTCTAACCTTCCCTTTTTAAGGAAGGTTATTGAACGGGCGGTGACCCGCCAGCTGCAGGCACATTTAAATCGCACCAGTTTTCTAGATCCCACGCAATCTGGCTTTCGTTCAGGTTATGGCACGAAGACAGCGCTTGTGACCTTGGTTGACGACCTTATGGTGGAGCTAGGTAGAGGTCATATGGCCCTGCTGGTCCTATCGAGATCATTACTAGATCTATCAGAACCATGAGATGCTGGTGACTTGCCTGCAGGACTTGGCTGGGGTTGACGGAACCATTTTGCAATAGTTCCACTCTTCCCTCGCTGATAGATCTCAGCGGGTGGTACTAGGGGACACCTGCTGAGGGACACCATCATCCCCATGGGACCTCTCGTGTGAGGTTCTGCAAGGCTCCATTCTCTCCCCTCTCTTGTTCAACGTGTACATGGGGAAGTTGTACACAGCTGAGGACGTTGTTGTCATCAATATGCTGACGATACCCAGCTGTTTCTTTCTTTTTCAACCGACCCAGGCCCTGCTGTCTTGTTGCTGTCCCGACGTCTGGCTGCTGTGGGGGGGACTGGATGAGGTCGAGCCAACTGAGGCTCAGTCCTGACAAGACAGAGGTGACGTTGGTCGGTGGGGTCGGTGATCTGGGAGAGGGGGCTGCCCCCATTATTGGGGGTGTTCGCCCTCCTTTGGTTCCATCTGTGCGGAGCCTGGGGGTGCGCCTGGTATTGACTGTGGACAGGAGTGCCTTCTTCCAACTGCATCGGGTGAGGAGGCTCTGTCCATATGTCTGAGACTCCAATCTGGCCGTTGTCATCCATGCATTCATCACCTCGTGGCTGGATTACTGCAGTGCGCTCGACGTGAGGCTGCCCATAGTGATGGTTTGGAAGCTGCAGCTGATACAAAATGCATCATCCCGGCTCCTTACACTCCACTGGCTACCTCTTGTTTTCGGGGTCCAATTCAAGGTGCCGGTTTTGACCTTTAAAGCCCTGCTTACCTGAGACCTTTGGCCTGGGCCCTGCTTACCTGAGAGATCGCCTCATCCCCTGGGTCCCGGGCCGGGTTCCGCCCCCATGGACGTTCCGCGCTACCGGCGGGTTCGGACAGACAGGCGGGCGTTCTTGGTGGCCGCCCTGTCACTGTGGAATTCCCTCCCAGTTCAGCCCAAATCTCCTTGCCTTCCATTGTAGTTGTAACACTTGGCTCTTCCACCAGGTGTTTGATGGGGTTTGGGATGGTGGTTAGGTAAGGAGGGAGGGCAATTTTTATATGCAGGTCGAGGTCTTGTCATTATGTAGTTTTACATTTGTATAGTTATATATTTTTATATTTACTTTTATGTTGGTATTGATGTTTTCTGTTGTTTTATTATATTTTATATGATGCTGTTAGCTGCTCTGAGTCGCCATTGGCGAGAGGCCGCGATAATGAAAGAAAGAAAGAAAGAAAGAAAGAAAGAAAGAGGAACACTGCGAGTGGGAATTATGTCCCAAAGTGTATCAAAAGATAATACTGCGCTGAGGGATGCCCAAAATCGACCTTTGGCCAACCAGGAAAAATGCCAAATGTCTGAGGTACTGCACCAGGGCAGGGCATGTCCCTGTTTCCCTAGGAGATGCTTTTACTCAGTACCCTATATGCAGTACCCTGCCTATAGTCTTCCGGGCCTGATTCAGGGTATTGGTTTTGACCTATGAAGCCCTATGTGGCGTAATGGAGCCCACTGGGGTTCACCCCAGCCTCCAGGCACCCCGTTACCCACCTATTATCTGGTACCTTTCCGCTGCCACCACCCGCGAGTCTCATCCCTCTGGGGAGAATGACAACTCTACCTTTTCTTTAAACAGACAGGCCCGCAAGCCAGAATAATTCAGTTCCCAAGTACTGCCGCCGAGTGTACAGAGGCGTATTCGCTCACACACACACACACACACACACACACACAGAGATCAAATGGCAACACACCCATTTGGGGGACTTATGTGTACGGTAATATAAAGGGTTAACAGATTGTAAGCTCAGTGGGAGCAACATAATGAAACCAGTTACCAGAGTGGGGGGGGAGATATTCCCTTTGTTATGGCAAGTGGGCAGTTTGTTGCCAAGCAACGGCCAGGTCACCCTGCCACCTTGTTAAAATGACAATGGCCAGGAGACAGAGGAAGTGACCTGAGGCCTTCTGTGAGGAGGAAGAAGGAAGTTCTCCTTCAAGAAAAAAAGGTCTCTTCCATCTTGAACTGCAACAAGTAAACAGCTCAGGGGAGTAGCTGCTGCAAGATTGCAAACTATGGACTAAAGACTTGGCCATGAATTAAGATTTGAACCCGGTCTTCAACTTCCAGACCGAGACAGCATCTGATGGACCTGTATTGTACCTCTTAGGGTAAGAGACAGTCAGGAAATATCAGTGGATTTAGAATGCGTGGACTTTATGTTTGATTTATTGACTTGCACTATCTGATCAACAGCCTTGTACTTGTATGTACTCAATATATGTTTTATAACCAAGCCATATAAGACAACCCCACTGCAAAGTCTTCCAAGCTACAGGTGGCCAGAGAACGTTCTCTGCGTTATGGCTGGGCTGGGAGATCAAGGGGAGGCGTTTCTAGGGGGTGCGGGCCTCTGAAAGCTCCCTGATTGCTGTGAAGGTTTTCTGAACACGTGGGAACCCACGCGGGCACAGGCAACTGGGTTGCGGCTGGCCTGGTGGGCAAACGGGGGGACAGCCTCTAAAAAGGAGAGAGGGCCCCATACTCTGGTGACAGATCAGAAAAAAATAATATTACTTTAATGGTATTTTAAACTAAGCATCACAGGCTACAACCATGTGAGGTACTTTGAATCCTTGAGCAAAAGCAATGGATCAGACACAGTTAGGCTCGAGGGGCCTTTTTGTAGCATCTAGCCTGAACTGGTCCCTCAGATGTAACATTCAATTACTCACAGCTTTAGGGGCGCCTTTGCCTTGCAGCAAAGGGGTTCAGTCNAGAGACATAGCAATCCAGGAGGACCTTGCCATGCTTAAGGAGTGGAGGGTTGCCCCCACTTTTGCTATCAGTAGGACCCTATTTAGGAGGGAACCTTACCTCGATATACTAAGGAATCCCTGTCTCTTATACACATCTAGATGTGTATAAGAGACAGGCGTGGCTTTGTTTGGTCTTTTTAAAAGCCCCCTACCCCTCTTTCGCGATTGGTCCTTGGGAGGTTACCTGGCTGTGCCTACTCCAATCAGAGAAAGAAGATTCCCCCCAGCGGCTGTAGGCCCCTTCCCCCCGGTATTGCGAAATCCTGCCATGCAGCCGGTTGCAAAACCAGGCCTAGTCAACCTGGAAGCCAGAGTGTCAGTGAAGGTCACCTGGAAAGGGCAGGGTTGCTCCTAGCAGCTTCTGCCACACCCTATATGGCCTTGGCCTGACTTACCTGCGGGACCGGCTCGCTCTCCATGCTCTGAAGCGGCCTCTGCTGTCTGCTGGGAGCGACCTTCTCGAGGTGCCCCGCGTGGCCTGGCGGGCGATTCTGGAGAGGGGCGTTCTCGGTGGCCGCCCCTAGGCTGTGGAACTCCCTCCCGGTGGAGGGCCGGATCGCCCCTCCTTCCGTCGTACGTGTAAAACCTGGCCGTTCCGCCTGGCTTTTGGCGAGGGAGATGGGGTGGGGGAGTGGGTTGGGGGGGGAGGGTTTGTTGTTCAGTGCCTTTTTAATGTGTTTTAATTGTGTTACTTTTAGCTTTTTATGATTGTTTATTATGTTGTAAGCCGCCCGGAGTTGCCTGGAGCGGGAGTGGCGGGGTAAAAATGCTGTAATAATCATCGTAATAATACCCAGAGTACTGCTTTATGCATTTCCCCCTACCCCATTACTCCCCAGGGTGGTGGAAAAAATAATGACAGAAGGCGCAAATATAACATTAATAGCCTCAGTCTGGCCTCAGCAGGCATGGTCCTTATGCCTATCTGAAAATGATACCATGTGCCTACCAATAAAGCCAGACCTCCTGTACCAACACAACCACACACTCTTTCACCCAAAACTCCACAGCCTATTGGCCTGGAGGATTCCCAATTAGGAGAATCTATTAACTTCCCTAAGGACGTCGGTTCCTTATTGACAACTGTACTTACGCGAATGTTGCATAGGGCTGTGTCGAAAAGCCTTCCCGAAGTTGAGCTACTTGTGGGTTTGCCGGCGAGGGCAATTTAGGCAGGGCTGAGCCTTCCTCTTTGCAGGAGGAATAGACTAGATGGCCTTTGGGGGTGTCCTTTCAAACTCTACGGTTCTGCTCAGGGGAGCGCAAACACTTGCTACTTGAGTGTCTTTCGAATAAAAAAAAAGTGTGGAGTCTTCCACTTGAAAGATTGCAGTGTAAACTTCATCGCTCCCTCTCCTTTTCCTGGTTTGCCCCCCATTTAATGGTTTTAATGGTTTAAACCCCAACCCCCACCCCATTTAAGGGTTTAAAGCCCCCTCCCCCTTTGTGTCACATTATTTCTCCCATGCTAAGGCTAACAGTTCAACAACTGATTACCCCTCCCCCAAAAGCACACACCTTATTCCAAGCCCCCTCTGGGGAGAAAGGGTCTTGTTTTATGAGGGAGTTTTATGGCTGTTTCTGGTCGTGGGAATAATTATTTCTCCCGTAAAAAAAAAGGCAAATGACACGGAACGGTTTGTTTGCTTTGGATCCTGGCGGTTTTTAATGAGACTCCAAGATCGGCCACGTCGGAAAAACAGCTCCTTTTTCAGGGAGAATAATTATCCCCACATGGGGCCGATCCGAGCTCCTTTTGGGGCCCCCCACAGCTCTGTAATTAGGGTCTGATTTTGTGCTCCGAGGTGCTGTTAGCTCTTGTCAGGAATTCTCTCTCTTTAACCACAGGAATTATTTGGGGGGGGGGAAGAGGGGGCTTTAAATATCCTCGATTTAACGTTTCCCAAGAATTCTGGTGTTAAACTTCCTGGCCGGATTCCAGTTTCATTCATTACCTTTGGCCTCCTGTAAATCCTCCACCCCCTTTCAGTTTTCAGTTGCGGCTAGCCTTATTCACTTTATCCTGAAATGATGTTTAATGCTGGCGATTCTCAAAAAAGAAGTGGTTGCTTGTTGGCAATGGGTGCGCATTGTAATACGTCAGTCCCTAAGGTCCCATCGCGCGATTCCTAAGGTCAGCTTCTTACAAGCTCCATCACTGCACCAGGGCGTGCAGGCAGGTGTCCTCGATGGCGGTTCCACAGCTCTAAAGTTCCCTTCCCTTGAAACGTTTGCCAAAGCCCGTCAAACGGCTGATCGGTGGCATCGCACAGCTGATCAGTGGCATCGCACAGATGATGGCGTCATCAAATAGGTGATCGGCAGCATCAAACAGCTGACCGGTGGCATCAAACAGCTGATCGGCGGCATCAAATAGCTGATCAGCAGCATCAAACAGCTGATCGGTGGCATCAAACAACTGATGGGGACATCAAAAGCTGACTGGCGGCATCAAACAGCTGATTGGCGTCATCAAATAGCTGATCAGCAGCATCAAACAGCTGATGGGGGCATCAAACAGCTGACTGGCAGCATCAAACAGCTGATCAGTGGCAACAGTGTCAGGTCTCAGTCCTCAGCAAGGGATGGCAAGGAAGTTGTGCGAGGAAGTTGTCGCCCTAAAGGACCAAGAAATTGCCCCTTGGTACCCTCTATTTAAGATTGGACCTGAATATGAGCCTTACCTGTTGAATTTAACTAATTTCAGCTGTAGAAGAGCTTTCACAACTGCAAGATTTAATCTGATGGCTCCCTCAGTGCAGGAGGGCCGTTATCGGGGTATTCCCTCTAATTTGCGTTTCTGCTGTTGTGGTTTAACTGTGGTGGAGGACCTCCCTCATTATTTGCTATCTTGCCCTACGTCCGCACACTTACGGGCTGAGATATTTGGGAACTGGTTTGAGGGTAGGGAGCATTGGGGACCGCCTTGCACGGATTTCCTTCTTGCTTGCCAACTCTGATGTAGAAATTACGCGGAGGGTGGCACTTTTTTTTTTGCCTTAAATTGGAGTTAAGCAGATAGAGTGTTGCTGAAGCTCCACTGTTATTGTGTTTATTACTTAATTTCCAAGTTTGAGGACGCAGTTTCTGCATCGCAGCTGTGGCTCCTGTATGGGGCCACAGCTGATCCAAAATACCAATTGCTTTTTTCCCTTTGTTTTGTATTAGCATGAATTGTACCGCTGTGCTGAAATGTTGTAACCCTGCGGTTTTAACAATAAACTTTATTGATTGATTGATGCGTCCGACCTTGCTGAGGGATACGATCCAAAAGAACCGGTTCCCCTGGCAAGGTCGATCAAAGCTCCCCCACGTCCTAGCACTCAACTAGGGGCTAGGAGGCAGAGGTAGCTGGGTTGGGAGGGAGACGGGAGGTTTAATTTACCTTTTCTCCTTCCGGCAGCACCGTGCAACGCCCGGTGCGGCCTTCTCAGGGGGCGGAGCCAGAAGTGATCCAAACACACACACATGGATACCCAGAGCAGCGAGGTTATGCCTGAAAACAAACCCTTAGGATTGTATAGGGCGTCTAGGATTAATCATCCACAGCCTGGATCATCACGGGGTAACGGGGGTAAGTGCACAGCTCTGGGCTGCCAACACAACCATGCACTCAGGGTGACGGGAAGGGACGGGCAGTGCGGGTAGTGAGGAGGGAGCCAGAGTGCCAAGTCCCGCTGTAACCAAGCCAAGTACGTGCACTTGAGACCTCGCATCTTCATGAATGTTAGACCCCTTGTCTCTCCCTCTGTTCCCCTTCCTATGTCTCTCCCCCAGCTCCTGTCTCTCAGATTGTAAGCCCTAGGGGCAGGGAC
>QEPC01011860.1:268165-278448 GCA_003113815.1 Sphenodon punctatus
GGGTTCCGCGGCACTGGATAGGCCCACATGAGCCATGGGCTGAGCGGGTAGGCAGGGTCCCCGATCACAACAGGGGCCATGGTAACCCCCTCTATCACGCGGTACAGGTTAGGGGCGATCTCCCCATCAAACATGCGCGTCTAGAAGGGGGAGGCACTCAGGATATGCGCGTCGTGGCTCCCCCCCGACTGGCCTGTGTACACATCTATGAACAGGCCCCCTATGATCCACCACAGCCTGCAGATTGATGGAGAAGGCCTGTTTCCGGTTCATGTAGTCGATCTTTGCATGAGGGGGGCGTATGATGGGAATGTGGGTGCTGTCAATGGCCGCGATGCAATGAGGGAACCCCATTTCCTCGAACCTACGCATCACCTCCTCAGGGTCACGGATACAATGCCTGGCTCGGCTTGGCCTGGCATAGTGCCCGGCCGTGGCCTCCTTCATCTCTCGGCACCTGTGCTGCATCCCTTCTGCCCTGCGGCGCCCAGTCCCCGGAGAGCCGGGCTATCTCCGGCATGCAAGGCCACCTGTGGGCGAGGGTAGCCACGCATTCCGTGCTCGGCCCGGTCGCTGCATCCCTCCGTCTCCCGCCTGCTGCTTCACCAGAGGCGGGCCCCACTCCTGCCATGGATGGTCGTTCTGCATGTCCCTCAGCCGGGGGCGTAGGGGAGGGGTGGACCATGGATGGTCGTTCTGCATGTCCCGTGTGCACCCTCGGACGTGGAGGCCCTCCTGTGGGACCTGGCCTTGCTGTCTCCCGATGTCGGAGGTCCGCTCCGGACTGGGGACCCCTCTTGTGAGGAGCTCGCCGCCCTTCGATCGGTGCGGGACCTTCCAGCTGCGCGGGCTGCAGCCGCCGAGGGGACCTCCTCCTTCCCCGCTTCCTGGTGGATGCTCATATGTGCTCCCGTGGCTTCCGACAGGGCCTGTTCGCATGGGAGGGTCTCGTGCTGGGGTCACCTCCCTGGGAGCGCTCACCGAACCATCCATGAGCAGCGCCTCACCGCCAGCTGCTCGCGGCCACCCCGGTGCCCTGGCCAGTGCATTGCCCACCCCCCCTTGTCTCCAGGCGGGCTGTGCGCTGCTGTCTGCATCGACGCTGGCTGCCGCCTAGTTCCCAGGACCCCGTCGCCCGCTTTGTGTGACCGCTGCTCTCTGCTGCTGGGGCTGCCCCGGTGCTCTCGCCTGCTCCTATAACAGGAGGGGCTGGGAGCCAGGACTCCTGGGTTCTATCCCCGACTATGAAAGGGGAGTGATGTCTACATCTTGGAGCTATACCGACCTGCCAGAATTCCTTGATTCTATTCCTTTTAAAACCCGCTCAAGGCCAGTCTTCTCCTTGTGCCTCCGTTTCCCCACAGGACAATAAGGTTAGCAAAGACATTTGGAGGTTTTAAATTATGGGCTGCTGTTGGGAATTGGGCTGAGACCTATCAGGCTTTTATGTTTTGCAAATCAAATGTGAGGATCAGTTTCTACAAGCAGCTCCTCCGGCTTGACTGAAGGGCGTTAACATATCGATGCAAATGCTGACGTTCACATCCAACTCCTGCAAAATGCAGAGCTGAGGTTTGATCGCTGGGATATTCGGGTTTCTGACATCATTAAAATGCAGCTGTCCAATCAGAGAACACAGCCAGCCAATGATGAGTTACTAAATCCTCATTATCGATAGTGATATCGAATAGCGATAGATTGGACTTCGATAGGGGAGATCAAGCGAGTGATCACCTTGTGTCAATAGTCAATATCGAATGAGAAATTGCAAATTACAAATTTGCAAAACCTCAAGCTTTCACGTTGAAGAGATAGCCACACTGTTTTGAATATTCATGATTCCCGCCCTCGGCTGTAAAGATGTTTCAATGGTTTGGGCGGTGACAGGGTGGCTGGTGGAACCATTTACGGGTGGCATTACGATCCCATAATTCTTTCTGAGATCTGTCTGTTTTTGCGGTCTTGGGCACATTCTCTAGTAGGAAGGGTCACACAGCCAAAACGTCTGTGAAACATCACTTTAAAGTTTCAGGTGAAAAGTCCGAAGTTCGTGCTAGTAGTAATACCACATTGTTAAAACGTATATGTTAGCGTAACGTAAGTTTAACTCTTATACTTCTGCAATGGTGTAGTGGCTAGGTGCACAGTACTTGGATGGGGGAAGAACCCCAGTTCAAGTCTTGCATTAGCCAGACCCTTGCTGGGTGACCTTGAGCCAGTCACAATATTCTCTCCGCCTAACCTACCTCACAGGGTTGTTGTGAGGATTAAAAAAGTTTCGTTATATGTAAAGCACTCTGAGTGCTATGGCAGGGGGGGCGCTATATAGAAATAAATATGATGAGTAGTAGTATAACTTATATTATATATTAGCACTATAATAATATTATTAACACTATAATAATAATTATACTACACTAACACTGCTTATACTGTATAAGCAGTGTTAGTGTAGTATAATTATTATTATAGTGTTAATATTCAAGTAGTGATATTGGCACAGTATTGCTATAGTACTGGTAGTATTGGTGTATAGATACTTGTGGTGATATAGTACCAATGGTGTTGATATAGTATTATCGTTGCTGTAGTATTAATGTGGTATAAGAACCATTATTGATACAGTAAATGTTTGGATAAGTATAAACATTAGAACAGCATAAGAACTAGTATAGCCTCTGTTTCGGTTGGGTATTACTATAGTATTGTTCGTGTTGGTTTAGTATAAATGCTAGTATTCTTGGAGTATTGGTTTCTATAAGTCTAAGCATTAGAACAGTATAAAAACTAATGACGTCTCAATTCTGGCATAGCATCAGTCTAGTGCTATTAGTATTGGTATAGTATAAATTAAATGCAAACAGTGGTACAGTGCCAGTGGTATTTGTCTAGTGTAAATAGTTACTACTATTCGTATAAGTTTAGATACGTAAAAGCATTCAAACAGTATAAGAACTAAAGTATCAATTTTAGTATAGTATGATTGTAATGATAGTATTGTGTAACTATGAGTATTTGTGTGGTAGTACAGTAGTACGTACCATTAGTGTGAATAGTACTGTTAGTATAGTATACATTCTGATAAGTATAAGCATTAGAACAATATAAGAACTGGTATAGTATCAGCTTTAATGTAGTATAGTGCTAATGGCATTAAAATAGTATAAATACTAGCATTGGTAGAGTATACATTTAGATACGTATAAGTATTTGAACAGTATAAGAAGTACAGTATTGATTTCAGTATAGTATTAGTGTAGTGCTGGTTGTGTCCGTATAGTGTGAGTGCGAGTACTGATAGAGTACCATTTGTATTACTAGAGTGTGAATACTTAGTAGAGTGTACGGCCCTTTTCACACAGACTCCCTAACATGGATAAAATGGGGGTTACGCTTTATTATACATGTTGCAGGACCTCAGGTGTGCTCTATGGGTGCCCTGCAACATGTATAATAAAATGTAACCCCCATTTTATCCATGTGTCTGTGTGAAAAGGGCCTGTATAAGAACTAGTCTACTGTCAGGTTGAATGTATTCATGTAGGCTACGTCTTAGTCTTAGCACAGTATTAGTATACTACATCTCTAATAGAATAACTAGCGTAGTATAAATGTTAGTATAGTATTTGTCTAAGCAAAGTATCGAACCAATGTTTGAACGCCTCCGATGAGCAGTACAGTCTAAATGAGCACGGTCCGGGATGTAAGGAACCAGGGCTTAAACCATCGCGCTTGGGACCCTGCGTCCAGGGCCTGGCGCCTCCACACCACTGAGGCGCTCTGGCCGGGGAGCCGGTCTGGCGCTGACGGCCTCCCTCCCTCCCACACTGGTCAAGCCACACCCCTCCTCCGCCTCGCTGCACGCCATTGGCTGCCGGCCGGTCTATAAGGCCTGCCAGTAGGCACAGGGAGTCAGGTGGGTCATCAGACCAGATCATGCCCACCCCCCCTCTGTTTGTCTGGACTGACGCTGCTTGGATTGGGGGGGGGCGTCATCTGCAGGGGGTACCCCCTATGTGACTGCCCCGGAAACCCACTCTGCCCCGTCTGAGTCCCGTCTTCCTGTTCTGCCCAGGTGACTCCCTGCATCTGCCTCGTCTGGCCCAACACGTTACGTACACGTTCACAATTGACTACTCTGCGTTAGTATTGAATAGCCATGTTCGGGGTCATAGTATTATTAATAAAGAAAGGCACGTAACTAGGCTACGAAAGATTGTATGAAAACCTTATGGTGTACAAAGCCAGAAAAAAAGTTACAGTAACTGCTTAGAGAATGGGACAGGAAACTTTGGGTGATTTCAGACGTGACAAATCCAAGATTCGCCACGCCTGAACCACACTCAAACGCGGCCCGTGGTGAGGAACGTCGGTTCGCTACCCGCCAGAGGTTCACCACAGTCAAACGCGAGCCGCGTTTGCGTTCACCACACGTCTGGACCCAAGGAGGCGAGCGGGCTCAGAAGTGTGGTGCATGCCCACCACGGCAGGGGTGAATGAATCGTCACGTCCGTTCACTCACCCCTGTCAGTGGTGGAATCCATTCCCCCCCGGAACACGGTGGCGAGTGCGACCAAATTGGCCGCTCACGCTGCCCGTCCGGCAAGGGGAGGGCCATTGTGCAACGCAGGGGGCGGAGCCGTGCGGCAGAACGCTGTGCCACGCGGCCCCGCCCCCACCGCGGTCCGTGGTGCACCGACAGACGTTACGGCGGGCCCCATTCACCATGGGCCGGGGTTCGCCGGTCCCCACGGCCCAGGGTGAAGCGGCGCACGTCTGTTGGCGCGCTCCTTCACCCCGGGCCATGGTCCGAACCACCCCACGGCCCGGGGTGAATGGGGCCCGCCGTAACATCTGAAATCACCCTTTGTGAGCTCTGGACGGTCGTGATGCTACAAATATTTGTATTTCCCATGGATTGTACTCCAAATGCCCAGAGGGCAATATACCTCAAAGGCCAGGATACAAGGGCTAAAGGACCGACAATCAAAGTTAATTAAAACCTGAAAGCAAGCAGACTAACAGAGTTAAAAGGCTTGCTTAGGACACGAGAGAGAGAGAGAGAGAGAGAGATTCTCTTGATCAAGAGCATGTGAGAGTCATTCTGAGAAAACTTTGTCATTGTAACAGAAGCAAGACGCTGGACCCAGCTTTTTCCATTAAAGCTGAGAGAGAAAAGATTTAAAACATCATCAATCATCATCATCTTTATTTTTATATATCACAGAAGGACCCTGCCATGGTACTTGGAGTGCTTTACATATAGCTTTACATATAACATATGTAATTAGTTATATGTAACTCATTATAAATTCATTATAAATTAACAAACAATAAAGTATATGTAATTGGTTAGTGCTTTACATGTAATATATTACATATAACTAATAAACACTTTTTCAATCTGTTATTAATCCTTAATTTTAAAGACTGACATGAACTTGTAAGCATACAGCTGCATAGGGTAAGACTAAGCTAGAATTCACAGTAAGGTAGATTCGCGTTATCTATTATGTTTATTTGATTTACTGCACTCTGAGCACAATCTTGCATTATATATTAATTTTGTTTCTTATAATAAACTTCTTTTAACTAAGACAGTGTGCTTAAGGTTTGGGGAGATTCTGAGTCAACATGCTCAGATGAACCTGATGAAGTATTTTTCTGTGCTTTGGGAAATTCTGAGGCAAAATTGACTAAGAGAGTTAACCCCTTATGAACTGGAACAGTTCTGGGGAAAGATGATCCAACAGGAGCGGTAAGTGGGTAAATGGAGTCACAGCTCGCCTAGAGAGAGGCAGAGAGGTCCCAATTAGGGTGGAAAGATATGCAAATTTTAGAGGACACATGAGAAATACAGGTTTCAGGGCTGCATTGAGACAATGTATTTTTCATAAGTGTCCTCTAAAATTTGCATATCTGACCACCCCTAGTACCAATACCATCACGGTGGTGCCCAACCAAAGGGCATGGCATTAGCACAGCATCAGTATGAGTATAAGCACAGCATTCGAGTTAGCATTAGCATAGAATTACTATTAGTATTAGCACTAGCACAGTATTCGTGTCATTAGTATTAATATTAGCATTAGCATTCGCACAGCATTGGTGCTGGTATTAGTGCAGTATCACTACCAGCTCATCATTGCTATTCGTATTAGCATAGTATTAGTACTATTTATTAGCATACCGTTAGCATGGTATTGCTATCAGTATAACAGTAGCATAGTGTGAGTAGAGTGATGTCGTGGTATTAGTGTTCACACCGCATGAATACAATATAAGCAGAGTATTAGTATAGCATTAGCATTGGTGTAGTATACATGGCGTATCGCTATAGTATAAGTATTAGTATCGGTACAGCATTAATATGGCATAAATATATTATTAGTATGGTGTAAACCATAGCATTAGTACAGTGTAAGTCTTAGCATTAGTATAGTATAAGTAGAGCCTTAGTATTCGCATTAGTAGAGTAATTAGAGTATTATCACGGTACAAGTATTGGCATTTGCACATTATTAGTATAGTACAAGCAGAGTATTAGTGCTGTGCAAGTATCAGCATTGGCACAGTATAAGCTGAGGAGTAGCACGGCACGGGTATTAGCGTTGGCACATCATTAGTATAGTATAAGCAGAGTATTAGTTCTGTGCAAGTATTGGCATCAGTATAGTATAAGCAGAGTATTAGCACAGCGCAGGTATTGGCGTTGACACAGCATTTTTATAATATTAGCAGCGTATCAGCACGGTGCAGGTATTGGCGTTGGCACAGCATTAGTATAGTATAACCCGAGTATTAGACAGGTACAGGCATTGGTGCTGGCACAGCCTTAGTGCGGTGCAAGCAGAGTATTAGCACAGTACAGGTATTAGTGTTGGCACAGCATTAGTATAGTATAAGCAGAGTATTCGAACAGTACAGGTATTGGCGTTGGCGAAGCATTATTATAAGTAGAGTATTAGCGCGGTACAGGTATCGGTGTTGGCACAGCATTAGTACAGCATAACTAGAGTATTAGTACGGTACAGGTATTGGCATTGGCACAGCATTGGTACAATAGAAGCAGAGTATTAGAACAGCACAGGCACTGGCATTGGCACAGCATTAGTATAGCAGAAGAGCAGTATTAGCATGGTACAAGTACTGGCGTTGGCACAGCATTAGTATAGCATAAGCAGAGTATTAGCACGGTACAGGTATTGGTGTTGGCACAGCATTATCGTAGTATAAGTGGAGTATTAGCATGGTACAGGTATTGGCATTGACACAGCATTAGTGCAAGGTACAGGTATTGGCATTGACACAGCATTAGTGCAAGGTACAGGTACTGGCGTTGACACAGCATTAGTGCAAGGTACAGGCACTGGCGTTGGCAGAGCATTAGTATAGTATCGGTCGAGTATCAGTACAGCAAATGGCGGCTCAGGGGCTGAGTTGGTGCTTGGTCACCTGTTCTGCTGCTCTCACCAGAAGTGGCTGCTGGTTGGGCCGGGCCGGGGGGGTGGTGGGGAGCCGTGCCAGTTGCTCTCCCTCCCTTAGCAGAGAAGCCAAGCCCCCTTTTGGCCATTGCAGCCTCCTGGGGCGATAGGAGCAAATGATGCAAAGAAGCTGAAATCCTGAAACTGCGACCCGCTGGCACCACCAGGGAGTTTGCTGACGCGCCATTCCTCATGTCTTCAACACAAAATACCAAAGACAACACCCTGGGCAGCCAGAGCGGGAGGAGGGAAGCGTTTCTCTCTAGCAGGACTCCTCTCTGGGTGTTTTGAGACAAGCACCTCCCCACGCATCACGCACTCCCGGGTGTAGGGCTGCATAGGGCGCCAACGCGGCCCTGCAACATGCATGATGGGTGGGTGTTGGTGGGTAATGGGTGGAGGTGCTTGTCAAAAAACACCCTTTTATTGCAGTTGTGACAGGGGCTCCCATGGACCAGCTCACAGCACTGGCATCCCATTGGCTCGCTCCCAGCTCTTCCCACTCAGGCTGTCATTTTGGGCTGCCAGAGGCATTTCCTGCAACAGTCCCAAATTCCACAACAACGGCCAGAGCCCAGAAGGATTAGTTTAGCCTAGTTATAGTAGAGGGTGAGGGGCCCCAAACGACGAGTTGGAACCTCAAGTGAGGTTACACCATACAAGGATGGAGGGGTCCGGGTTCACAATCCTGTTGACATTTTGTCCTTGGGCCACTGTGTGGGGCTGCGGGATTAGATTTAGGTCTTGCAGGTGGAACCTTGGGGAAGCGCTGCCTGGCACACTTGTGCAAGGTAGATTCTCCTGTGGCAACGGAACCAGTGGGTTGCAGGCTGAATAGACAGGCAGCTAAATCGCCATATCTGGAACTGGGATTGGTTTCCCAAGTGTTTCCAGATACCGATGCAATTTCTTGATTCTTGCAATACCGCAAGATACCATCCTGATTTGCTGACTCACCAAATACCATTCATTTACCGCTTACGGCATAGCTGAGGGGACAGTTTTACTTCCGGGTTCATTGTTTTCGCATTTGTGAGCCAATCCCTGTGCGAATAACCTACCCTTCAACCTTCCCCCAGTGCCCCTTAACCTCTGATCCAGTGCCTCCTGTTAGAATTGCTGTTCTGTGTTGTTCCCTTTGCTTTGATCAATCTGCAACTGGATTGATTGCAGATTAGTAAAGGAATCTGCGCCCCAGACAATGAGTAACAAGGAAGTATAAGGGAAAATGGTGCAAGAAATGTGGTAGCGATATTACCTCTCAGGATTTGAAATGGACAGCAAAGCAGTAAACAGGATCCTGGTAAGCGGAAAGTCAATCAATTGAAAAATTAAATGTTGTTGGAGACGTTATTTAATTCTGAGAGTTGGAAAGTCAATAAATTCAGAAATGAAATGTCGGCTGAGACATTACCGAATTCCGAGAGTTAAAAAGTCAGTAAAGAGAGAAATAAGATGCCAGCCAAGATGCTACCAAATTCCGAGAGTTGAAAAGTCAGTAAATCAAGAAATGAAATGTTGGTGGAGACATTACCGAATTCCAAGAGTTGAAAAGTCAGTAAATAGAGAAATGAAATGTCGGTGGAGACGTTACCGAATTCCGAGAGTTGAAAAGTCGGTAAATAGAGAAAGGAAATGTCGGTGGAGACATTACCGAATTCCGAAAGATGAAAAGTCCGTAAATCAAGAAATTAAATTTTGATGGAGACGCCGAATTCCAAGAGTTGAAAAGTCGGTAAATCAAGAAATTAAATGTCGGTTGAGATGTTACCGAACACTGAGCGTTTCTTAATTTGACCGAGATGGTGGGATTTCTTTGAGATTTCACGTTTCACTCCTACGGCCATGCAAACACTCATCCTCCATTACTCCTGTCCTCAGAGCTTCTCCCTCTTCTGAGCATTTGCATGTTAGTTTCCCTGGGAGTGGTAACAAATCCCACCCACCCCAAGCTCTGGTGCTAGCTGGCTCCCCACCATCCCATCTTTGCGTCAGAGTTGGGAGGCGGCTGAGGGGGAGTTGGCGGGGCAACACCAGTAGGCACGGAGGCAACCTGGGTGGGTTATTACCCATCCTCTACCACTGCCCCAATTATCGTGGGCACCGACCCCCTGGGAGCATCGGAGATGGGGCTAACCCACACCTTGGCGGTTGCTAGGGTACCCCAAGTCCCTGCTCCCCGGGCATGCACTAGGCATGCACCTCCCCCCGCCGCAGAACTGCCTTTCCAGCTCTGGCGCATGTGCCCCTACAACCGCCTCCAGCCGACAGAAGCTAGACAATCCTGTTGCTGACGGTTTGCCAAGGAGCCAGCAGCGACCGCCCCCCCCCCCCCCAAATCTATAGGGTGAACGGGACACAAGGAGATTAGCAGGGGGCTCTGTAATCCCGTCACATCCCCCCCTTCCGAGATGATGCAGAGGGGGGTGATGCAGGCTGCTCTCGGAAGGCCTGCCAGAGCCCAGCCCCCTCCCAGCCTGCTACCCACGTCCCCCAAAGTGGCTGCTTGTCCTGAAGCCATTCCATCTGCCGCCGGAGCCCGCTTGTTAGCTGGCACCGTGTCCTCTTCCCTGGCTCCCACTAGACCCTGCCAAGATGATGCAGAGGGGGGTGATGCAGGCTGCTCTCGGAAGGCCTGCCAGAGCCCAGCCCCCTCCCAGCCTGCTACCCACGTCCCCCAAAGTGGCTGCTTGTCCTGAAGCCATTCCATCTGCCGCCGGAGCCCGCTTGTTAGCTGGCACCGTGTCCTCTTCCCTGGCTCCCACTAGACCCTGCCAAGCTCTGCTGCCCCCCCCCCCC
>QEPC01011860.1:288296-307013 GCA_003113815.1 Sphenodon punctatus
AATGATATAGATTCAGTATATAATATTCGGTTAAGTCATGCTTTACCAATCTGTGTTGTGTGTTTGCCTGTTTGTACAGATCTGGTATTGTGTACGCTATATTGTGTATCTCGCAGGAACCCTCGTTCTCCGTGTGCATGTACAGGGCAACGTGCAATATGTTACACACTGTAACATATGCAGTATGTGTTATTATCCACACTCATGTGAAATGCACACTCTAGTGTCGGTAATATTCGGCCAGGCCGTGTTTCTGTATCATTTACATGCACCCATGCGTGTGTCTGTCTAGACAGAGTGAGATGTATATTATCTCTATCATAAGGGCTAGGATAGCCTGTCTCTCCAACTTTTTCTCTCTTACAAACATCTCTGCGCGTTGGTAGCTAGTGACAGTCTGCCACTCTCGCTGCCTGTGGCAGTGTGCAGTACACAAGGGAGAGGTCATGGTTTGGCCTTTCCACACCCGTCCCCCACCAAATCCATCTTCTTTATGGTTAAGGGAAGGAAATAGGATTGTCTTCTGTCCCGGCAGCAGAGGCTGACGTTGCTGACTCGAGGCTCTCTCTCCCAGTGCCTCTGCAAATGAGAGGAGACTTGTCTTTAGCCCTTTGCTCGGTTACTGGGAAGGCGAGGGTTTGGAGGATCTTAAAGTGAGAAGGGATGTTTTGTTGTTTTCTGACACAAACACACGGTGTGGTGTGTGGTGTTGCTCTCCGGGTGTGTCTAAGGGAACCTTCTTCCTCTGGTAAATGGAAAGTGTCATTCAGCAATTTTTTGCAAATCAAGAAGACACAGGGGTTGGGGGTTTTTTTTCGTGGAGGGGGTGGGAGAATGACTGGAAAATTTATTTTAGTACAAGCTGTCTGAAAAACTGTCAAGTGTTCCTCTTTATTTGGCCACCCCCCAAAAAAATAAGTAAATAAAGTTGCCTAAAAAGGGCCACGTTAAGCAATATTCTCTCCGGGGTGGGATAGATAAAGTCCAGAACGCTTGGGAGGCTTCCCAGATTTAGTGCGAGCGAGCAGCCTCCAGGCCTTCCCCCTCACTTCCACCAGCTAAAAACAAAGATTTTTTTTTTTTTTTAAGTAACAACATCAACCCCCCATGCACAAAATGTGGTTTGAGAAGGGGGGGAGCAGGATCTGTGTGTGTGGGGGAAATCAGTTTGGGGGCAGCCTACGGGAAGGATAGCAATGCAAAAAGTTGGGCCCATGAGCTCATAGGCAAAATGAAAATAACATATATTTTTTTTGGGGGGGGCAGGGGTTTGGGGTGTGTGAAAAAAGATATCTATTTTTTAAAAAATCTTTAATATTTTTCCTGATCTGTCCAATGAGATTTCCCCTTCTCCTACACGAACGTGTCTCAATGGGATCAGATGGCTTTGGTTTTAACGGGGCTATGAGATTAGACAGAGCGAGAGAGAGAAGATAGATAGATACATACATAGATAGACAGATATTTTTGGAAGGGATTAACAAGGCCTTGCTCCTTGCAAATCAATCCTGCAACTGTGTTGATTCCTTCCTCCCGTATAACTTTCTCTGTCTGGTAAGCCCAATGCCAAGAAGAGATCAATAAAGCCCAAGAAGGAGGAGGAGGTGGAGGGTGTTTGGAGACAGACGTTAAACCTGGCCTCGGTTTCTTGCTGATTTGAAATGGCCAATTTCCTCAGAGCTAAATTTCTGATCAGGGCAAGATACCGCCGCTGCTGCTGCAAGACGTGGGTTTTAACGGGTGGCACGAACGGAGATCGAGGAGTGCCCGCTGCCCAGAGATCAGATATGCCAAACTTGGCCAAAGCTTAGCCATCAGCCAACTCGCCCGATCTCCTGACCCAACAGGACACGTTCACCCATGAACCGGGGGTTACAAACCTGGCATAGTTTACCGGGGGTTAAAGGGGTTTTCATGCCCATACCCTGGACTTCTTTAACCCTCCTTGTTCTACGGGACGTCAGTGTCTGGTGGGGGGTATGTAGCATGTTTATCTGCCCATGGAGCAAGAAAATCGCTGCCCCAAATGCCCTGGAGTCTTGGAGTGGGTAGAGCAGCAGGAATGAGGGGCAGCAGGGTGTGTGTGTGTGTGTGTGTATAGTAGGGTAGTCCCCACTCATTCTGTTGCTTGTCATGTCCCCCATGACAAATGAATGGACCATGTGTGTCTCTAGTGTGTGTACACACACACACACATGTACAAAATGTGTGTGTCTGTTTACTATGCATCAGAGGGTGTATATATGGGTTGCCAGATTTCTCTTCTTTTAACAGCTATCCCTTATTTCAGACCCCGCAGCCCCGTAGAACAGAACGGGCGTCCCTTATTTCAGACCCCGCAGCCCCACAGAACAGAACTGGCGTAACTTATTTCAGACCCTGCAGCCCCATAGAACAGAACAGACATCCCTTATTTCAGACCCCGCAGCCCCATAGAACAGAACGAGTGTCCCTTATTTCAGATCCTGCAGCCCCATAGAACAGAACGGGCGTCCTTTATTTCAGACCCCACAGCCCCATAGAATAGAACGGGCGTCCCTTATTTGAGAGCCCACAGCCCCATAGAACAGAATGGGCATAACTTATTTCAGACCCTGCAGCTGCATAGAACAGAACGGACGTCCCTTATTTCAGACCCCACGGCCCCATAGAACAGAACGGGCATCCCTTATTTCAGGCCCCACAGCCCTATAGAACAAAACGGGCATCCCTTATTTCAGACCCCGCGGCCCCATAGAACACAACAGGCATCCCTTATTTCAGACCCCACAGCCCCATAGAAACACAACAGGCGTCCCTTATTTCAGACCCCGCAGCCCCATAATGCCCCTTTATTTCAATGTACTTGTCTTAATTCTAAACCACCTCTCTCTCTCTCTCTCTTATCCGGCCATTCCAGACAGTGGCTTCGGACTGGTTACCCCAAGTCCCGGCATGGTGGTTCAGCCAGTTGAATTGAAGCCAGACTTGGAGCAGGGAGGGGGAGTCTCATGGGGGGGAGAGGGATTTAAAACACAAGAAAGCCAGGTTGACAAAATGGCAGTTTAAGACATGACCATTAACGGACAAAAAAATCCCATCTCAAACCCTGTGCAAAATCTATTATTGAATCTGAAACCAAACTAATTTTAGACAAGGTTGAGGGAAGGGGACGCAGGAGTAGGGGGTAGGTGTGGGTGGGTGGCAGCAGTCTGATGTGTTCAACGCAAAATTGCTTCAGGTTGGAATAATGTTGGGAAATGTCTGTGTCACTCGTTCCGCTGGGGGACAACACTTGTTATTTTTCACCTATTGAGGAGGTGGGCGCTTGGTTGTGAGGAATTGTAACTGACAAAAAGATGTGGCCCCCACTGTGTATTGCACACCCCCGCCCCCTTGCTGCCCGTGGGTCTGGAAGACAGTGGGTCTGTCTTTGCCAAGTTCTAACGTATCAGGAATGGCACTGAAACGGATTGCAAAGGAACTATCCACCATCGATATTCTGCTTAATTCGGCAGTTATTCAATACCTAATGGGTTACTGCAGAGGCTCTCCCTCTGTTCCCGCTTCCCTGTCCCCCCCTCCCCCTGTCTTTAGATTGTGAGCTCTCGGGCAGGGACCGTGTCTATCTTATTCTCTGTAAAGCGCCAGGTACATCGCCGGCACTATATAAATGCTAATAATAATAATAATAATTAATAATGAAATCGCATTACATTTTCAGAATAACCACTTGTTTCCCGTACTACTTTAAAACCAGGTCTGGACGCAGGGAGGGAAGGACTAAAAAACGGAGAAAAAAAATGGGTCAACGATAACTGGCGGTATTGTTGTAAATCGGTAATCCGGTGAACCAGATATCCGCCAGACACAAAACGAGATCTCACAAAAGCGAGAAATCGCATCGAAATCCCACGTCTTGGTTTGTCTCAGACAAATCGAGAACTGGGGCTGTTTCGCTGACGCGCAGTCTGCTGCCCTTAACCAAAATGGGAACTAGTCCCATCTTGCGCAAAAGCCATTAATTATTATTAATTATTATTCATTATTTTAAATGTATATTTAAAATAATCTGTTCTTGCTCAAGAACTTGTTCCAGGACCGAGATCTCAGTTCTTGAAATGATGAGTTAACTCACGAGAATTTTTTTTTGCTTCTCATTCAGCTTCACTGGATACCGTTCGGTATCCGGATGTATATCGCGTCGTAGTGGATACACCTTTCAGCTCCAATTGGGAACTCGGGGGGCTGGTGAAAAAGTTCACTCCCCAGTTGACCAACGATTTTATCCTCTCAGTCACCCCAAGGCCTGAGGCTCAGAGACCATGGAACTAAGGGGCCAGCTCCCCCTTGGGTTTAATTCAGAGTAAATCAGGAGTGACCCCATTCAAGTCCTGCCCCTGTAAAATCAGCCGGAGAGTTTGAGCTGTGCGGTTCCGGCTCGGCAATGGGTTTTTTGGTTAAGTGTCAGTTCTTGGTTATTTGAGAAGAGGCAGGTAGTCCGCATCAAGATCTGGCCGCTGGCAAATTTACCCCCGATGCCTGCTGCTGAGTCTAGCAGTGGCAGCTGATGGAACTCAATCTGGCGGTCGCTTTGTGAACGGAAGGAGGGGATTTTGCCCGAGTATATCGCTCGCGTCTGTTTCACACCCCTTCGCGAAACGAACGAAACGCTTCGCGTGAAAGACGTATCTTTCACAGCCCCTCGTGCCAAAGCAAACGTGCCACCGCAGGGTTTTTTTTAAATTCCAGCGGGCATCGGTAAAATCTGAGGTGTCTATTTCAAATGAGGAAAGGGTGGTGGAGACTGGTTCCGGGCTGTTGCAAAAGGGAGAGGCTTAAACTGCGGCAAGAGAGATTTCGGTTCAACAGTCGAGATACTAGATTTCTAATGAGAACAGGTGGGCAAAGGAATCGGTTGCCTGGGGAGGTTGGGTGATCTTTTTCAAAGCCCAGCTGGACCAGAATCTGGGATGGATCAGGAGCTGGAGTAGATGGTCTCTAAGTCCCTTCCTGCCACTTAGAATTATTTGTGATTCAAACCAGCTTCGATACCACAGCTGTCTACATCTGCCGCCCACAAAGGCACATTTGCGTGCCTACCCCCCACCCACGTCCCTGACGCAGATTAAAAGGCTGCCTCTTCCACAGGGGTAATTATAATTGGGGGGGGGGGGAACGCATCTCTCACACATTTCCTCCCCCTGCAATTCTAGAGATGGAGCGGGGGGAGCTTATGTGGGTCAGCATCCCCTGCAAATTTTGACACAAAGTTATTCCCATGGCCCATTCCAGATGTTCCCAAGCTTCAACGCCCTCAAATTAGGCAAGTTTCTACCAGGAGCAAATTTGGCAAAATGAATGTAGCAACTGAGCTTCTGGTAGTTTGGGGAAATGCCCATCGACCTCTCAAAGTCGGTGATCCAGCAGAGCCGATCCTCCGGCCCTGCCGGAGCGAGGCCCTATAACTACGGGCGTTTTTCAAACTTGACGGTGTGGCGCCTGGTTTTAACCTGCATGAAAGCGGGTCACGTTCAAGAGCGCCCGCCAGAGGTCAACACGGCTTGGCTCTCGACCGTGCTGGGGGCTCAGGGAAATCCCCAAGTCACTGCCCAGGCTGGCCCTTCATCGCGCCCGTAAAGCCGGGGGCCAGTTGCCGGACGCGAGGTAAAGCAGGGCATTGTGTCTGATAGCCGGCTGTACTTGCCGCCGTCCGGAGCGGCAGGGGACATGCAGCGTGGGGGCTGAGTCAAACACCCTACGGGCCTAGATGGACAGGCAACGCCGGACTATGAATTGGCGCCACGAGGTTCGAGCCGGAGGCAACGGCATGCAGTGACTTGCAAAGATAAGAAGGCTGCGTCATTAGCAGAAGCATCGTATCGGAGAGGTGGGCGGTCATCGTGCTTCCATTCCCAGCACAGGGCTGAGCTGGAGCGTCATGCCGAGGGACCGGCCCTGGGACATGACTGGTTCCTGGCAGCGGGTCGATGGCGGGTGGGCCGCATTCTTTGCCCAAGGAGATTGGGCCAGGTTTCTCAGCTGCAGGAGGCCTCGTTCCCATGATGTCCTGGGACGTCATAGCGCGGCAGGAAGGAGGCGTGGCCACATTAGAAAGGGGAGGAGGCCTGCTTTAACTCCGCCCTCATTCTGCCATAGCCCCGCCCCTTGACATCATAGTGCTCCATGGGAGGGCACAACTCAATTGGAAACCGAGGAGGGGGAAGCCTCAGCCATAGCCCCGCCCCCCATGAAGGGCCATGACACGTTTTAAGAAGGACATCGTGGGTTTTTTATACAGCAGTTAGAAAACCATGCTTACAGGAGAGATGAATAGGGAAAAAGTTTCTTTTAGACCCGGTGCCTTCCAGTCTGGGTCTAGTTAGAGCTGGGTTGGCAGAACCCCATTTATTAAGGGGCCAGGGAACATTCCTCATTTCAGACCCCGCAACCCCATAGAACAGAACGGGCGTCCCTTATTTCAGTCCGTGCAGCCCCACAGAACAGAACGGGCGTCCCTTATTTCAGTCCGTGCAGCCCCACAGAACACAATGGGCGTCCCTTATTGCAGCCCCATGGAACAGAATGGGCGTCCCTTATTTCAGACCCCGCAGCCACACAGAACAAAACGGGCGTCCCTTATTTCAGACCCCACAGCCCCATAGAACAGAACGGGCGTCCCTTATTTCAGACCCCACAGCCCCATAGAACAGAACGGGCGTCCCTTATTTCAGACCCCACAGCCCCATAGAACAGAACGGGCGTCCCTTATTTCAGACCCCGCAGCCCCATAGAACAGAACGGGCGTCCCTTATTTCAGACCCCGCAGCCCCATAGAACAGAACGGGCGTCCCTTATTTCAGACCCCGCAGCCCCATAGAACAGAACGGGCGTCCCTTATTTCAGACCCCGCAGCCCCATAGAACAGAACGGGCGTCCCTTATTTCAGACCCCGCAGCCCCATAGAACAGAACGGGCGTCCCTTATTTCAGACCCCGCAGCCCCATAGAACAGAACGGGCGTCCCTTATTTCAGACCCCGCAGCCCCATAGAACAGAACGGGCGTCCCTTATTTCAGACCCCGCAGCCCCATAGAACAGAACGGGCGTCCCTTATTTCAGACCCCGCAGCCCCATAGAACAGAACGGGCGTCCCTTATTTCAGACCCCGCAGCCCCATAGAACAGAACGGGCGTCCCTTATTTCAGACCCCGCAGCCCCATAGAACAGAACGGGCGTCCCTTATTTCAGACCCCGCAGCCCCATAGAACAGAACGGGCGTCCCTTATTTCAGACCCCGCAGCCCCATAGAACAGAACGGGCGTCCCTTATTTCAGACCCCGCAGCCCCATAGAACAGAACGGGCGTCCCTTATTTCAGACCCCGCAGCCCCACAGAACACAATGGGCGTCCCTTATTCCAGACCCTACAGGTCTCAGATGTCCCTTATTTATCTGGCAGCCTTAAAACCAGGGGTCCATTGCTTAACCACACGTCAGGATCCAAGCAACGGGCTTCTAAGCAGAGGTGTCAAAATCTGCTCGCCAGCCTGTCTCTGGGTTTTTGTGCTCGGATGTGGGGTTTCACCCACACAACTTCCCGCCACTTTATCCCAAGTCCCAGCCTGGCAAGTAATCTTTTCAACCAGGCTAGCGACCGAATGTTCGCACATTCTCCCTGATGGATCGGTCTAATGAAAGAGAATCATCTGAACTTTGCCTCTGTCTCTAACATTTGGGCTCGACACAGCTCCCACACCCTTGATGGATACAGTTCAACCAATGCTCAGAGAGATCAAGGGCAGGAAAAAGGCAGGAGGTGAGGGGGGAGGGAAAGAGAGTAGCATTTGAGAGACTTTTTTACCGCAATCGTCATAAAAATAAGAGCCTAGATTAACTCCCCCAGGTGTGGGGCCACTGAGAGTGCAGGCTGTGATTAAGCACGGACCTTCACCTTTAGAAATTGGGAACAAACTGTTTCCAATTCGTTGATTTTTATTTATTATCACAGGGGGGAATAAACGCTATTTGGCTTAAAAGTAGAAAGTCGGGAACGGTTCTTTACCCTCTTTAATAAAACAAGAACCAGCGGACGCGCCGCTAAATTAGCCGGGTGTCGATTTAAAACAAACAAAAGGAAGGATTTTTTTCCCCCCCTACTCAACTTGGTGAACCCGTTGCCAGAGGAGATCGTGAAGGCCGGTCGTAGAGCTAAGTTCAAACAGCGATCGGATCCCTGCTTGGGGGATAGATCCGTAAATCGCGGTTCGTCAAAGAGCTCGGGAGAACCCACACAAGAGGGCGGCAACAAAAGGGAACGGATTGCCTCATTGTGACCTGTTGGGGACTTCCCTGAAGCGACCAAGACTGGCTGCTGTTGGGGGACAGGATGCTGGGCTTGGTGGACCACAGCCTGGCACTTCTTAAGAAGTGAGAACTCCCATACTGGCAGTTCAATTGCTTCGGACAAGTGCCCGGCGTGCTGTTCCGGACATGCACGCTCAGCCCTCAACAGTCAGAGGCCTTATCCCCCGACCAACTTGACCAATAGCCATTGCTGCTATTGACCTTCACAACATCCTCGGTCAATGAGTTCCACAGATTTAATTGTAGGTTGAGTGAGGGAGGGAGGGAGACAGCTACATTCAATGGCTGTCTCCCTAGTTCTAGTATTCTGAGAAAGGGTAAATAGATGCTCCTGATTTTCTTGTTCCGCGCCACCCCATTCCTGTCCCATCTCGAGCCCCAATCTACCAAGGCTTTCCTCACACGGGAGCTACTCCAGACCCTTGATTGGCTTTGACGCCCTTCTCTGCACAACCCCCCCCCCCATTTCTACTATCCCCCTTTTGAAATGGGGTGACCAGAACTGATGTGTGGGCGCCCCGTGGATTTAAAGCACAGAATTGGGACTGTCTCTGGTGTTTTATTTTCTGTCCTTTTCCTAACAATTCCTAGCATTCCCTTTGCCTTTCTGTCTGCTGCTGCGCAGCGAGCCAACGTTTTCAATGAACCGTCCACAATGGCTCCAACCTTTCCCTGCGCGATAACCCCCTAATTTGGAACCGAACGTTAGGATTATTTTCCCCCCCTAAGTGCATCATTTTGCACTTAGCGACGGGGCGTTGACAATGCCAGGCGGTTACAGGGTGATGAACGGACACAGCTGCACAGGTGAGAGGAACTCTGTGGTGGCTGGTCTCTCTCTCGCGGACGGAGGTTTTCCTGCCTTTGTGAGAGTAATAGCAACGTGAGGACTCTCTGGATGAAATCTGGATTAGTGCGCTGTTACCACATCAACATTTTAAAAAGAAGGAATGCCAGGGAGCTCTGAAATATGCTGGGTTTTGCTCTGAGCGCTATAGGGCCCCACTGTCGCTCTCTCTGACCACAGAGGTCGGGTTGAAAGGGAATGGGCTGGAATTAAAGGAGAAAAGATTTAAGCTACGCATGAGGGAGAAATTCCTAACGCCCAGGACAATCGGACAGCGGACGCCCTACACATGGAAAGGCTTTAAAACCAGGTTAAAACTGGCTCCTCTTAGGAACGGTCCTAAAAGGGCTGGAGGAGATAGTCCTCGGGGGTTATTCCATCCCTGCAAATGCGTGATTCTAAAAATCCAGGCCATATTGCTGCAGAGGAGGAGTTTTTCCTCCTTCAGAACAATAGGGGAATCTGGACTGTCCAGGTTAAAATCTGGTTTAGAGTTGCCAGACTGAAAAATAAGGGACATATTGAGGCTGAGGGGTCTGAAATGAGGGACGCTCGTTCCGTTCTATGGGGCTGTGGGGTCTGAAATGAGGGACGCTCGTTCCGTTCTATGGGGCTGCGGGATCTGAAATAAGGGATGCTCGTTCCGTTCTATGGGGCTGTGGGGTCAGAAATAAGGGATGCTCGTTCCGTTCTATGGGGCTGCGGGGTCTGTAATGAGGGACGCTCGTTCCGTTCTATGGGGCTGTGGGGTCAGAAATAAGGGACGCCGTTCCGTTCTATGGGGCTGAGGGGTCTGAAATAAGGGATGCTCGTTCCGTTCTATGGGGCTGAGGGGTCAGAAATAAGGGACGCCTGTTCCGTTCTATGGGGCTGTGGGGTCAGAAATAAGGGATGCTCGTTCCGTTCTATGGGGCTGTGGGGTCAGAAATAAGGGACGCCCGTTCTATTCTATGGGGCTGCGGGGTCTGAAATAAGGGACGCCCGTTCCGTTCTATGGGGCTGCGGGGTCTGAAATGAGGGATGCTTGTTCTGTTCTATGAGGCTGTGGGGTCAGAAATAAGGGATGCCCGTTCTGTTCTATGGGGCTGTGAGGTCAGAAATAAGAGATGCTCGTTCCGTTCTATGGAGCTGCGGGGTCTGAAATAAGGGACGCCCGTTCTGCTCTTTGGCAGGTTCTGGGCTTCAGGGTCTAAAATAAAGCATATTATAACCTTCGAACGTAGGAACATCTGGCATCAAGCAACGCTGGTAGCAAGCAAGCTTTGGTTGGGATGTTGGGAGGAGTGGAAATGAGGGGATATTCTCCTGGTCGCAGCAGAGAGACGTTGTTTTTCAGAGCTAGATGCAGACAGAGAAAAGATTTTCTTTTTCTTTTTTTTTTGTTACCTCCGAAAAGAAACTTTTGGCGCATTCTGAACCTTTGCCCGCCCGTAGCCCAGGACCATATGCATCCGCGGTTTATTATGACAGAAGCGTTCTCTGTTCCTTTCTCTGAGACGTCTAGATTCACACACACAACAAAGTGACACTTTTCTTCCCCCTTCTTTCCCCCTCCTTGGCAAGAGTTAGCGTGAGTTTGAATGGAGCAAAGTTCAGGCTCGTTGGCAAAGGCGTCCTAGTTTGCAAAATAGCACGGCTTCTAATGCCAGGGAGGAGATTTTAAACAGATCGGACTGTTAAAAAAAAATAATTTCAAGATTCCCAGACACCTCAAAACTGGTGGGTTTTAAAAAATAAAAAAATCAATAAAAAAGACACTTGATTTTGTTTTCGACACAGCAACGAGGTGTGATGCTAGGGTTCCGCACAAACCCAGATTTTGTAGGTTCGGCAGCTAGGGGTCCCCGAGAGGTAGAATGAAATTCCAGCTACTGTTTTGGGGATCCAAGGTGACTCTTTATTTTTGGTGACAAATCCTCCAATTGGGATTTTCACAGAGACCATTGTTGGGTTTTACTCTAAGTCAAAAAAAGCCAGAAGCAGCGAAAAAAGATGTTAAGGATTCCCAAATCTCTGTGCTACCAGGATACTAAATTACTGAATCCTCAAAAAATCTGGATTTCTTGAACTACTCAACGACACAATCCTTGGATTTCCCGAACACTGGAAATGAGGATACAAACAGGCAGTGGGTTTACTATTAACAAGAGGATTGTGTTTTTGGGGGGTAGCTTGCGGAACACTCCAATGATATCCATGAATGAAGCACAGAGACTCGCGTAGTCGGGGTGGGTGGGTGGGTTTGACCCTTTCCAAATGGGCCGCAGTGAGTGCGGAGATGGTTGTGCGCCCACGGTGGGTGGAGAAGGAGCGCACATGCAACCCCACCCACTGCAGGCCCCCACCGCACACTCACCGTGGGCCGCGTTCACATGGGCGCCGACGGGGGGAGGTGGGGGAGAAGGGTGGCGCACGTGTGAAAAGGGCCTTTCTTTCGTTTTATTTTATTTTTGCTCATTTCGACTGTGTCGTTTTTGGCAACGGTGTCACTATTGTTGAAATACTGAAATAGCCAAACTGAAAAAATTGAAATGAAGGGACAGCCGAAATAGCTCGGGCGGTGCGGAGGTATTTGTACAAGCGGGTGCAAGAGTGCACACGCGTCCTTGTGTCTTTGCCTCCGTTCCCTGTATCCCCCCCCCCCCGTGGAATTGGCGGTGAACGCAACTCCCCTGGATAGGAGTTAGTTTGTGCCGTGAGGCTCTGCCGTTTTGACAGGCCGCTAAGGAAAGAAGACAGAGGGCAGCCCCAGCTCCGAGGTGGAGACGCGCTACCCGAGTATTTGTGTTTCAAGTGCAGAAGCCGAGTGGGACTTTTGTGTTTATTTGTGTTTTGCTGAAACCTGAATGCGCTGTCCTGAAAAGATCCAAACTGAAAAACCAAAACAGAGGCCTGAGAGGACACAGACACGTATCTGTTATTATCCGAGACACCATTTTGGATTCGGTTTGGGTGTATTTGACAGGTTTCCCACTTTTAACAGCACTTGTTCCTCCACTACCGAATAACCCAGATTACCTAGTCGCAAATTACTGAATGTCCTAACCATCTGGTTGCCAAAGTGCCAAATTAACCAACAACAAAATTACTGATGATCTGAACGGCAAACCACCATGTTACTGAATCCCAAATGTGTGGATGGTCCAGATCCTAAATGGCAGCGTCACCAAATGACTGGATCCCTAAAATCTGAAATGCTTGAATTTCCTGAGTGCTGGGGACCCAAGTTATCCAAACTCTCAAGTTCCCCAAATTAATGAATAAATGTCAAATCACTGAACTAAGGAACCACTGAATTGCCCCATGACGGTGTAGAAGGCTAAATGTTTCACAGGGATGGGAAACTGGAATCTGATTAAAATCGGAATCGGACTCAATTGCTTCGGATTTTTAATTGGATTCGAATCGGTTTGTCTTTTCCCCACCATTGACTTCAATGGGGATTTTTCGGAACCAGTCCTTTCAATGGGCAATGCAAAGCCTATCGGTTCTTGCACCAGAATTGAATTATTTATTTCATTTATTTATTATTTATAAAATATATTTATATCCCGCCCCCTCTCGCCAAGCGGTGACTCGAGACAGCTCACAGACAATAACAATATCAAATTCAATATAAAAAACAATATAAATCAGTAAAAAAACAGGATCATACATATTTAAAGCACAGTTATCGTCATCTCATCACAATAAAATAGGACTGTAAAAAAATAATTTCCCCACCCAAAAAACCCCACCTAGCCAACCTCGTCCCCTGCCGAACACCTGGCAGAAAAGCCAGGTTTTACATTGCCGGCAAAAGGCAAGGAGGGGCCACAGAGAACGCCCGCCTGCCCGTCCGAACCTGTCGATAACATGGGACCGCAGAAGTTATCCGCATGGATAACTGCAGAAGGATCCAGGACCGCAGAAGGACCGCATGGGACCGCAGAAGGACCGCATGGGACCACAGAAGGACCGTATGGGACCGCAGAAGGACCGCATGGGACCGCAGAAGGACCCAGGACCGCAGAAGGACCGCATGGGACCGCAGAAGGACCCAGGGAATGAGGCGATCCTTCAGATAAGTGCGGCCCACACCCTTTAGGGCTTTAAAGGTCAAAACCAGCACCTTGAATCAGGCCCAGAAGACAAGAGGCAGCCAGTGCGGTGCTTGGAGCACTGGTTGGATGAGCTCCCTGTGACCTGTCCCAGTAAGTAGGCGGGCCGCCCCATTTTGCACCAGCTGCAGCCTCCGGACGGTCACCAAGGGCAGTCTCCTGTAGAACGCATTGCAGTAGTCCAGCCTTGAGGTGACGAAGGCATGGATGACAGTGGCCAGATCGGAGTCTGAGACATATGGGCAGAGCCTCCTCACCAGATGTAATTGGCGAAAGGTGCTCCAGGCCACAGCCAACACCGGCAAATCCAGACACCGCTGCGAATCCAGGAACACCCCTAGGCTCCGCACATGAGAAACCAACGGAGGACAGACCCCCCACAAATAATGGGAGTTTCCCCCTCCCCCAAGATCACCAACCCCACCCACCAGCATCACCTCTGTCTTGTCGGGATTGCGTTTCAATTGGCTTGACCTCATCCAATCCCCCACAGCTGCCAAACACCAGGACAGCAACAAGACTGCACAGCCTGGGTCAATTGAAAAGGAAAGAGACCGTTGGGTGCCGTCCGCATATTGGTGACAGCGACACCCCCCCCCAAGCTGCACACGACCTCCCCTAGCAGCTGCATGTACACATTGAATAAGAGAGGGGACAGAATAGAGCCCCGCGGGACCCCACACAGGAGGCCCCCAGGGGAGAACGTACAGTCCCCTAGTGCCTCCCACTGAGATCTATCTGCTAGGTAAGAACGGGACCACCGCAAGACAGTCCTGTCCACCCCAGCCAAGTCCCACAGACAGGTCACCAGCATCACATGATTCACGGTATCAAAAGTCACTGATAAAACCTAGTCGAACAAGCAGGGTCATACGACTCTCATCTATCTCTACCAGGAGGGCGTCAACCAAGGCCACAAGCACAGTCTCCGTGACGTACACCGAGCGAAAGACAGTCTCCGAGGGATCAAGAAAACCGGTGCGATCTAGATGCGCCTGCAACTGATGGGCCACTGCCTGTTCAATAACCTTCCCTAAAAAGGGAAGGTTAGGGACAGGCCAGTAGGTCGCTGGGGTGTCAACATCAATCAATGGTTTCTTGAGAAGGGGCCAGACCACAGCCCCCTTAAGGCAATTTGGCACCCTACCCTCCCAAAGGGAGGCGTTGGTCACCCCCACCATCACCAGCCCCAGTGTCTCCCTGGTGGCCTTAACCAACCAGGACGGGCATGGATCTAGTTCACAAGTCGTAGTCTGAACAGACGCCAACACATCCACTGCCTCGGCAGGTGTCACCAATTGAAATTCATCCCCCAAACTCAGACCAGACAGAGCATTCCTAACCTCTGGCTCTGCCACTGTCTCCAAAGCAGTGGAGTCAAAGTCATGCTCAATGGGAGCAATTTTGTCCGCAAAGTACGCTCAAAATATTCAGATTAAGCCGACGCAATAAAAACCAGGTGAATCGGATTAGTCCGATTCTGATTTTCCCATCCCTAATGTTTGGATGTCAAATCCATGAACATTGCTGGGATACCAAATATCCAAGGAAGAGAATTGCTGAATTACCCAAATACCAAATTCCTCCATCAAGTAATTCATTAATTAGTTAATTAAAATCCATATATTAATTAATGGAACTTCAAATACTCCAGCACCCCCAGCCATTAAGATGGCTCTCTTAGGTACCTACGTTGCCCCTAAGAGACGCCAATAATTTATTTATAAATATATAAATGTAGATACCTGGAATTCTCTCCCTGAACACATTCGCTCCGCTCCCTCCCTTCGAATCCCTCCTGAAAACCTACCTCTTCCATCAGGCTTTCCCACAGCCAGCTCACCGAGGCTCCCTTGACAATCCTAGCCTTCAGGACCCCTTCTCCCCCGTCACGGGCACCTGCGACATCCCCACTTTGCAAATGGGTCATTAAAAACAGATGTGACGGTAGCCGGCTTTGGCCCGCTGCAGCCCAAGACCCACCGGCACATCTGTTTACGTGCCCCCAGATGTTAGCCCGGGACTGCCCTGAGGCGGGTAGGCAGCCACCCCGGATTGTGTCCTCGGAAAATCTCCGAAGACGCAGCCCAGACTAGTTTGGGGCCCCTTGGGTCGTGTCGGCGGTGGTTTCCCACCCCAGTCTGCAGAGTCGCCTGCACGTCTGGTTTTAACCAGGGTCTCCCTGTCCCTCCCTAGTCTCCATCTGAGCCTGTGAGCCTCCCGGGGCCAGATTAATGATTGGCGGACTGTACACTTGTTCATCAGAGACGGGCCCCACCCTACAACCTTGGCTAGGCAAGGGAGAGGGGGACACAGGGAGACATGCTGAAGGATCCAGAAGGATGAGGAGCATCAGGGAGCAGCCTGGAGGGGGCGGGAGGGAGGAACTGGGGCAAGCCTCGCGGAAGAGAGAGGTTTTTGCTGGGATTTGGGAGGGAGGAGCAGAGTGAATGTGTTCAGGGAGGGAGTTCCAGGCATTGGGGAGATGGGTTAGGGGTCCAGAGACTCTGGGGTGGGGGAGGGTGGCTACGCATGGCCAGGGTCCGGTTCTTCAAACCCTAGTGGGGTTGGTGGCCGGGCCAGAAACGCAGCCCCAGAATGAACCAGGCCCACGGGCCAGCCCTGCAAGCTGCCCAGGTGGGTCAGAGTGGGACAAACCGGGCAGGTGTGTTTGTTTTCATGCCCCCCCTAGCCCAGCGTGAGGGGGGGGGGTCACTGCAGCAGCCAGCCACGGCGAGGGACGGAGCCGGACGGTCGCGCATCACTCTTACCCCAGCTCTTCTCGGCTGAGTTAGGCCGGAGGAACGTTTGGTTCCTTCTCCCGACCTGACCCGGCCAGAGGTGCAGGGGCGTCCGCCCCCAAATGTGGCCCGCTCCCGGACGTGCAGACAGTTTTCACCCAGAGCCTAACACTGAAGCTGGGCTGAATTTTTTTATTTATTTTTTTAAGAGCAAAATCACCACCTTTGCCCATTACAAAGGCCTTGTTCCGTCCCATGACCTACCAGTCATCTGCTCCCAGTCCAACTGGAAGACATACAGGAGGAAGGCTTGGCTGCTGCTTTTCGGAGGAACGCTCTGCGTAGTGACCCATACGCTACATCACTGATTTTCAATGTCACCCCAATCACAATCAGATGGTGGCTAAATACCGGTAATGCCAGGAGGCCTGGATTTCTAGTCTGTCTTCAATGCTTGCGTCTCCTCCTCTCTGTCACCTTCGGAATTATTATTTTGTAAAAAACAGAAGAAAGTTCTGTCAAACAAAATTTCTGCAAGTCCCGTAAGATCCAGGAGGTTCCCAACGTCTTTGTAAATTCTGGGACCCTTGACAATTAAGCCCTTATTGTTTGCTCTCTGGTATCTCCTTTAAAAACACAGAAGAAAGTCCTATAAAAGCAAAACTGCTTAAAGACCTGGGGAAATCTGCGGTGTCCCACAAAATCCAGGACACATAGCCAATGACTCTGAAAGTCCTAGAAAATCTGGAACCTCCTGAAAATTGCAGGGGTATGGACACACAGTCAACAGCTCAGAAAAGTCCTGGGAAATCCAGGGCCTCCCACAAAATGTGGGCTAGAGTCCAACGTCCTGGGAAACTCCCATCCAGTACAAAATCCAGGAGGTGCATCTCACTGTTTTGGAAGTCTGGGAATGGCTCTGCAAAGTCTGGGACACTTATAAGCGGTATGTACATCGGATTTGCTTACGAGGATCTGGCTTTAGCAAGCAGCGGGGCTGTTGTTCGAACGCATCAACCCAGAGCAAGTTTCAAACATTTCCTCTTTGTCACGTCCTGCTTCCGAGAGACCATAGAGATGTGGCCAGAGAGTCCCGGAGCAGGGACTCCTTCCTCTGCTCTGTACTCCTTCTAGAACATTGCATGCTGGGTAGCACAAGGGCATCCTTCCGTGCCCTTTGCATTGTGGGAGAAACCGCGATGAAATAGGAAGGGGGGCAGTGAAACACAGGGCAGTCAGCAGTTGTGTGAAGGGAGATGCAATTAGCAATTAAGGGACAAGCAATGAATTTGTGAGGGGGGGAGTGTGTTGTCTATGCAGATGTGCCTGGATAGTAGGGTATTCATTAATCGGTATTTCTGAGTAGTCGAGTAATAGGCTTGAGTTTCCGGCAGCTGCTCAGTAACACCGACAAATACTCAGTAATGCTCGGTACCTAGTATTTTACTGAGTCCCCTATGGGACAGGAATGGGGGGCAGCAGTAAAATTTCTAGGGGGTAAGCAAAATTTCAGGTAAGCCGTGCTCGATTAAGGAGTTACCAAGTACCAACTACTGAGTACCGTACTAATTTCTCGGGTCCTCGGTACTTGGTAAAACCAAATACCGTGATCCTCAATAAAAACCGAGGAAAACTGAGCACAGAGTTTCAGCCCTACTTTCTAGTGTAAGCAGTTACGGGGGCACAAAACTCATTTGATTCAAAGAATGACTTCCCCCGGTTGAGATTTCCAATTATGTTGTGTCCCAGTCGGGGCGGAATCCAGGGAGGTTGGGGGCCCTGTGCGGTTCCCTGGTTTGCCCTGCCCAAAGTATCTAGGAAGCTTCGGAAATGAATGACACAGACACTGGATTAAAGCAACCGGGCCAATTCATCGGGACTGCTCCTTGTTATACCCCCCCCCTCCCCTGATTTATGGGCTAATGGGAAAACTGCGATAGATTTCCAGGGATCTGTCATTGACCGAAGGTCCTCAGTCATCCACGCTAGCATCGTGGAATGGATCCTTCCAAAATGCTGAAAATAGGAAGGACGGTTTTAGGGACCAAGGGGGCTGGACTGGCCCAGAGGGATTAACTCTTCGGATGGCTGTTCAGATTTCCCAGTCTGTTGATTATTAATTGTGTGTGTGCGTGCGTATGTCTGGGTGTGGGTGGGTATTTTCAGACGTGACGGGGCCAATTGACCCTGTCACGAAACCAATCTGTTGATCCCCCGCCGGGGCCACCGCGTCACAACCCAACAGATGTGCCGCGGGCTCCCGGCAGGGAATCGGGGAGGGGGTGGGGCCGCGCGGCGCAACGTGTGGCCGCACGCTCCCCCCCCCCCACGCTCCCCTGCTGCCTGCCCTCCGGGAGACGGGCGGGCGCCACGGCCAATGCGGCTGCAGCGCTCGCCTGAATTGACCACGAGCCGGAATCCCTGCGGGGATTCCGGGCCGTGGCCGCCGTCCTGACGTGATGGCTCGGTTCATCGCAGCGGGGAATTGCCTTCACCACGCGATCACCGCCGGCCCTGCCAATCGTGTGGTGAATGTGATTCCCCGCCGCAATTGACCGTGGTGAACAGTGGCAGAGCTGGGGGGGGAGCCCAGGGCTGGGGGAGCAGGGGCTGCGGGTGGGGATTAAGGGGCAGCGGCAGAGCTGGGGGGGGGGAGTGCAGGGCTGGGGGAGCAGGGGCTGCGGG
>QEPC01011860.1:316779-335951 GCA_003113815.1 Sphenodon punctatus
GGGGGGGGGGGGGATAATCAAAGCCGGCTTGGGGTTGCTTTTGGGGAGGTGATAAACTTGGAAGAAGTGATTTTAATCCTTGCCTTTTACTCCCAGCTGCTAAAATATCTGTTGCTGTTTTACCAGGGAGGCTGCTGCAAGGGGGGAGGGGAACAGCTCGGTTATTGGAGTTGGGCAGATACAGGGTTTCGGGAGACGGGAAAACTTGAACTTGTTCTTTTGAAAGCAAAATAATCCACGTGTGGCGGCTAAATTCAGGGGCTTCTAAAATCGGAGGCGGATTTGTCTTTGTGTTTTTGTGCGGGGGGGGGGGAGGAGGGGGTTGTTGTGTGTGGTTTTAAAAAAGGAATCCGTTCTCGCCTGTTGCTTTGTACCGCTTTCCCCTCCTGCTTGGGAGCAGGTAGGGGCCTTTGGAAACTTGTCCCAACCGTGCTCCTTCAGTCCAAACTTTTTGTTGGATTGGGTTTTTCTGGGTTTGTTTGTTGTGGTGGTGGTTGTTTTTAAAAAGGTAAAATCCTAGGGTTACAGAGAGTGGCTGTCTAATTGGGATGGGGAGATTGATCGTTGATGAGTGAGACGGGGGCACAGATTTGTGGCAGGTTGGGGGGGAAAAGTGAGAGCGGTTTGATTCCGCTCGTTAATTATTCTTTTTAAAATATGTGACTTTTTTTTTTTGCGTTGCGCTGGGAAGTGATTTTGAGAAGCTGTGGAACGTTGCGCCGTTTTGGAACCTTGCAACAAACCCAGACAAGTCGCCTTAAAGGGGACCGCTCAGCTTTGCACTGGGGGGGGGGGGTACATTTGGGAGGACTTGTGGCTTTTGTGATCATCTGGATTTTCATCCCCCCATTCTCTCCTCCACCTTTCCTTCGCTCGCTCGCTCGCTCTCCCCGAGACGTACGGTCACTAGTCAAAGAACTGTTGGATTTTGCTGTTTGTACGAAATGTATGGATTGATTCAAGTTAGCTCGCTCAGGCAGTTGCTTGGGTAGAATTAGCTTTGCTGCTGCTGAACGTGGCTTGTCAGGTTTAATAGGATGGCATTTCTGAGTTGGGGAGAGAGGGGCATTGTTTTTTTTAAAATGCAGATCACAATTTATAGCTAATTTTATTTTCCCCCCCCCCAAATAAATAAATAAATAAATAATCCCACCACCCTGATCCTCCAGAGTGATTGCGTGGATTTGGGCTATGGAAAACATCACATGAAGATGACTTTATTGGTTGAGAATGGGACTATTTTCATGGGGGGCGGGGAGAGAAGGTTTTAGGATGAAGGGAAAGAAAGGGTTTTTAATAGGAGGGAGGCTGTGTTTATTGAAATATACTAGCCAGCTAGAGATCAGGAAAGTCAAACTTCGGAGACTTGGATGGTCTCTGTACTTTTGAACTTTTCCCCTGCTCTCCCTAATGTCCCCAACTTTTTAGGAACTGTAAGCTGCATCCCTGATTATTCAGTATTTCCTTGACACTTGGAAAGGGGGGGGATCAGTAACTCGAGTGAATCTTTGGAAATTAAAGAGTGGGTTAGTAAAGTTTTAAATGAGCATTTATTAAATCCGGCTCTAACTGACCCTTAAGAGAATATTTTGGTACTCTTTATGTCCCCTCGGGAGGGGACTATGACTGCTGATGTCAACCAACTTTCTGATTACTTTCTATAGATCAGTTGTTTTCACTGTTTTCGAGAGTCCTTGCCAATTACATATGGGGGTTAATTTATTTCGAAAATACAGCTGTGGGTTTGGGGGTTGTGTTTTGTGTGGTGTTTGTTTAAATATATGACTAATCCCAGCTGTAGAGTCTGAAACGTATTTTGCTTCAGTAAGTAACCAAGCCAGTAGATGTGTGTGTGTGTGTGTGTGTCCGCTTTGTAGAAGGAAGATTGCACTCTTCTCTCTTTTGAGTATTTATTTTAAATATTATTGGGGTTAGGGTGTGTGTGTGCCGGCTTCAGATAACGTGCCGCCCATTTCTGAGGTTTGCCATAGCTGTCTTTATATAATTGGCTGTCATTTCTGTGGGTTTAGACACTTTTGAAGACACAGGGGGTAGAAAGTCTGCCTGTCTGTCTGGCCATTTGGAGGGAAAAGCAGCTTTTTGGAGGGGAGGGAGGGGAGCAAGGGTGTGGGGGAGATTCTAGAATTCCTTGGGCAGATTCATTTCTCCCAGGATTAAATGGAGGGGCCCAATATGTCGAGTAAAATTATATTAGTTAGTTATGGGATAATGATAAAGGCTTGCTTTATCGCAAGGCCTTCTTTCAGATGAGGTTTGAAAGGGATCTGGACATTTAGATTATCACTGGAAGAGGGGCTGGTTTACACATGGGCGAAATCTGTATTTGTACGTGTGCAGCAGAGATACTAACTCTTGCAAGAGAGTTAGCAAGTGAAGAGCCTTAGAAAAAAGGAGATTTATTTTGTCCCACTCGAAAGTTATTTGCACCGCAGGAGTAATAATTGCTACTAAATTACCCCTAAAAGATGATTGCTACAGAAATCTAAGTACCCAATGAAGCAATCTTCGGTGGGTGAAAAGCTTCCTCTTTGCAGACAGCTTAGTGCATGGGCGTGGGGGCCTATACGACAGTCTCGATTTAATTTAAAAAATAAATAAATAATAATTTTAGAACTACATAGCATATGCCGTGTATATATGTGGGGGGTGGGGGCATAGATAGGAGGCATATACTTTATTTTGCAAGCTGCCTTGAGACTTTTGAGGGAAGAGCGAGATAAGCATTTAAATAAATAAATAAACTATATAAAATTGTATGGTAAACATGAGAGGATTCTGTGCAAGATAGTGCATGCAATATTACAGAAGACGTGTGAGTACGTGCGATCGCAGATAAAGGGGGACAAGCAGTTTACTGCTATATAAAATATAGACACAGAGATATGCATCTTCTATCTATGCTTATTTCGATATAAAATATAATTCTGTAGGCATGTTTGCCCGGATAGGGGATACAGCCACACGCATAACATCATCTAATAAATGATATATAATTCTGTGCGACGCAGTGCAAATAATATTGGGCCTTACTTACCTACGACATAATATATAATTCTATGCTACATTGTGCATACAATATTGGGCATTATTTACCTTCTACATAATATATAATTCTGTGCGACGCAGTGCAAATAATATTGGGCCTTACTTACCTACGACATAATATATAATTCTATGCTACATAGTGTAAATAATATTGGACATTATTTACCTACTAAATAATATATAATTCTGTGCTACGTTGTGCAAATAATAATTGTTGTTGTTTACCCACTAAATAATATCGAATTCGATGCGACGTAGGGCATATAATATTTGGCATTGGATTCATACTAAATAATATAGCATAGACAGTTTTATATATGAGACAGGCATGTCTGTACATAGATGGGAGGAAGGGTCTTCTATATATGCCTGTCTCACGTATAATACCGTATATGCTATACAGTACGCTAGGCATGTCTGTACGTAGGACCTTTTAACACGGGCGGCCCCCGCCCATGCAGGTTTTGGGGGGCGCTCGTGGGAACACTGCAGGCAGTGGCTGGGGGTGCTCCCGCGCTCCCCTAATCTCCACCCATCACCCACGCACAGAGCAATGGGCTCCGATGCCGGTTGCTCCGTGCGTGGAGGTGGGAGTGTGCCCACCCGCCACGGCCCGTTTGAAAAGGGCCATAGATAGGGGCACATTGACACCTATCAGTGTACAGCCGTGTCTGTCTCATAGTATAGACTATGGAGCATAGAACTGTAGGTTACTGAGTAGATGATGTTATACGTGCACTTACCAGCTAATACCATCTACGTAAATACCCTATAATTCTAGTGTATCTAATATATATGATATATGGGGATGTGTGTGTGCAGTGAATACCGCATTCAATAACCTAGACTACAGAGACAGTGTGCGCGTTCATGAGTTTGGGTGGGTCTGAGCCCATCTCTATGGTGTTCACCGACATAAGATAGGTGTGCCTATCGTATGGATCCGATACGTACGTGCGGATCCATGTGCGCAGCAGACTTACAAACGCGCAGCACGCGAAGCCTTTTGGGGGTTTCTGAGCTGGTTCTAACGTATTTACTGATCTCAGGTAATGATGGGTTTCATTGTGGTACGTAATTCGCACGCTCAGTCAATTTTTTTTCCGCCCCGACCCCAAGGATCCCTTTTTCCTTCGAAGAGTCACTCTTTCCCTGGCCTAGCCGCGCCCACCTGGGTGTGCTGCACGAACAATTAAAACACAATGCTTAATAATAAAACAGTAATTAGGATGTCGTAAAAGAGACGCAGTGTGCAATTTGGAGAAAGGGGGTGGGGTGGGGAGGCAGGAACGAAAGAGGGGGAATCAGACAAAAAGAGGCTTTTCAAAAGCCAAAGTGGGCAGCATTATTTCAGAGGAAACCTCATCAACCCAGAGCCAACTTTGTTAGGGCTTTAATGACGTTTCCCTTCTCGAGGTAGGAAAACTTTCTCTCTCTCTCTGGAGGTGGCCGGGATAGAAAGTTTCTCCACCGTTTCATGTCTCCCCAGATGGCAGGTTTTTGCAATCTTACTTATGACGGAACGTATGTCTATGCAATACTGGCCCTTAGGTAAAAGCAACCTTTGGTGTGCAATACTGCACAGCCAGCATCCCAGAACGTTTACCTTAGTGCAATGCAGTACGGGGGCTTTACCCTAGTCACGCCTTCTGTTTCTAAAGAGCAGTGAGTCTTATCGTTCTTTCTGCGCGTGCGGTGGGCGTCTTGGTCCCAAGTGACAAAGAGGGAAGCAAAGTGGGTTGAAGAATCTCTTTTATTGGACCCACTGCTGTTGGTGGAAATCAACAGACTTTTGGGCCACCCAGGACCCTTTCTGTTCTTTCTAGCAAGATTTCTATCTGTATTTTCACATCAGAGTTAGAATCTGTGTGTCTGTCTGTTTCTTACAAACTTTCCCTCCGCTGTTGCCCGTCTATCCTATCTGAAAGTATTATTATTTTGTGGTAGAGATTTTCTTGGGTCTGTTTTTAGCTGCGTCTGTCCTGTCGTTGGGCTTGTGCCAGAGCCGAGAGGCCAATTTCGTTTCTGCCTCAGGGAGGGAAAATCCTGCATTTCTTTTGAGAGTTGCCTCTTTGTGTGTGTGTGTGTGTGTGTGTGTGCGTGTGTGTGCACGCACCCCCGGTGAATTAAACCCAACTTGGCACTGTCCTTGGCAAAGCCTTCTTGTGAATCCGGCAGACTTCTCTCTCTCTCTCTCTCTCTCTCTCTTCCAATTCAATTTTCCTCATGGAAATTCTTCGGGCCTAGTATTTTAGTCCGTTTCTAGTTGTTATTGATCAAGGCCCTTTTCAAATGACAGGGTCTGGCTATCCCCCACTAGCTTGGCCAACTCAGAAAACAAAAATGATCCCAGGGCCCAATCCCAAACCCTCCCAATCCCCTGTAGCCCAGGCTTGGGCCTAATCCTGCTCCACCATGTGCCTGCCTCACGGTTAGGCCCCGGGTTTGTAGCAGCGGACTAGAGGGAAGATGAGCTGGAAAGATGCGAGGGTATCATGTGGTGAGATTCAGTGATCCCTGCGTTCGAGCGGGTGCATCTATACTCAAAGCCACTTGCTTTTTTAAGTGGCATCTGTTCTGTAAGTGTTTATTTAATTGTCTGTTGGAGTGGACTGCTCGCCTCTTCAACACCTTCCTTGTATTAACACTCCTTCACCTGGCCCCTTTCCATCAATTCTGAGGCGGCGACCGCAGCTCCTGTCATTTTTTCGGAAAGAGTCGGGGCTGGGATTTTTTTTTTACTTTTTGGAATAGTGTCTCTCTCCCCTCCCCTTTGGACAACATCGTTGCAAATGCAAAATTCATGGACGGCCCTCGTACGGTGGTTCGAGGGGAGTGCTCGGCGGGAAAGAAGGGGAACGAAGACCTTTTTATTTTGATTCTTTTGGCAAAATTTAATTTTCAGTTGTCATTTTGGGTGACTTGCAAATAATAAAGTGAAATAAAATAGTGGGTTGTTTTGTTGGCAAATCTAATAACTGATTTAAATAAATTGGAATATTTCATCTTAATTCTGACCTTCACAAACGTTTCTTTCTTTCTTTCTTCACCATATCGATTGATGGATCGATCGATAGCATCTGGCTCATCTATCTAGCTAGATCTCTCTCTCTTTCCCTGTCTCACAAGATCAGTCATGCACCAACTCTCTCTTTCTTTGTATATATATGAATGAATGTATAAATGCGTGGATAGACAGACAGATAAAAATACACACATCTACTTTTCATGCTTAGAAACAATGCCTTAAGCTTTCCAAACTTGCCGTCTATTTTAGTTGCTGACATGAGACACCTCTAAAGCCGACTTTCCCTCAAACGTTGTCACCCTCTGAAAGTCCGGCTGCTTGAAAGTTTTTGTAGTTCATTATTTTATTCATGATTTCAGTTTTGTTCTTCTGTGACATCCCTATCGCAAGGGCTCAGGGCTGGTTACAAGCCATAAACACATACACATTAATAAAACCATATATTTATGATTACTAGGGATGGGAACTTCGGTTTCGGATAAAACCGAAAGTACCCGAAGGCCATTTCGGCTTAATCCGAAATTTTGGTTCTTTTTCGGTCTTAGTCCTATCGGATTTTTGCATTGATTTTTGTACCTGATTTTTAACATTGCAGTTTGTCCCCCATTGAAAAACCGCAATGTTAAAAATCCGGTACAAAAATCAATGCAAAAGATCCGATAGTACCAAAACCGAAAAAGAACCAAAATTCATGAGAGCCAAAACCGACATTGACCGCAACTGAAATTTTGCCCAGAGTCCCATCCTGACCTCCTATGTGTTTTTATGCTTATGTTTCTATTCAATTATTTTGTGAGCCATCCCAAGCTGCATGAGGCAGGATGGGTGTGGGATAAAATTTCTTTAAATAAGTAAATATATAAAATCAGCAGAAATCCCTTATCCCAGACCTCCACAAAGCGTATCCTCTCCTGCCAACTGTCTGGTCAAATAAAAAGTCTTACATTGCCTCCGGAAGACGAGCATTTTTGTTGGGTATCCTGTCACCGCAAGTCACATCTGAAAATGAGCCTGCGATTTCAGATGTGACTGTGCATGTGGGATGCACAGCTCTGTCTGCATCCCACGTGCACGGCTGGGCGGCATCCTTGTCTGTATAACACGTACCTGTGATTTTTATCAAGAGGACATTATATTATTGTATTAGTATATGATATAATAGTCTATATTCAATGTATTATAGACATCACATTATTATGCATGTGTGTGTATGTCGATCTATCCATACATATATACATAATATATTGACACACATAGAGATAAAAATGCTAATTTGTGAAGTTGCTTAATTCATGAAATAAGCAAACGATTGAATATTTCATATCGTGAGGCAACGCTGAATTCATGAAAACTGCAAACGCTCTGCCTGATTTGAAACAGGCACTGCTGATTTCATGATTATTATTTTTTTATTAGGCAGATCCGTTGCCTGTTTCGCGAAGCACTTACATCATGAATGAAGCAACGTCACAAATTGACCGTAAGGAAGCTCATGCTGCCTACTACGGCATAGCTGCTAAACAATATTTGATCTAGTATTAATCACACACAGTGCATCTCATACGCGGTGAATTAATGCGATACAATACAGAGGCACTTAATGCACTATGCGTTCGGTGCGTAATATATTGTGCACGTTGTTATTTCCATCCTACATGAAAGCCATATTAATCACACATTCCAAATCCAATTTATTTAACAAGGCTGTAATTCCCCCCTTCTCTTTCAAGTGCTTTTTTTTTTTTTTTTTAAACAGCCTGCTGCTGTTGTGTTTTTTTTAATGTCAGTAATTCTGGATGGCTATACCATCCAACTCTTTAGCTCTCTTCCTGCAAAGTTTCAATGGATTAGCCCTTGTATTTTTTAAAAACACAGCAATGTTTTGAGGGGGTTGGGGACCGAGGGTGGCGACGGGAGTAGGAGGCTAGATCTGAAATCCTCCAGCGATCCCTAGCTCTCGTATTTCTCCTAAGCATAACTGTCTCAGCGACTTGCATGCCACAGTCTGAGAGGCAGAGCAAACTTGGTAAGAACCTTCCAAAACTTCCATTTGGTCTCCTTGGCTGCAAGCCCGATGTGCAGATGCTTGCTCCTGGGTGTCGGACTGATTTTCAGTACCCTTCCTGGGCTTGGAGTAAGCACGGCGTAAGGGAGCAAGTCTCTGTAGGATCCTGTAGTTTGCTCTGTCGAGTTGCTTTACAACCTTGAACAGGGTTTGGGTTTTTTTTTCGGTCTCCCTATCCAACTCCACTGTTGTTTAGCGTATCTCAAAATGGAGACTCTTCTCCCTTGATTTTTTGGTTACAAATCTCTTGGTTCTTTATATATTTTGGTCGCCGTATCCTGCACTTTTACCCCATTAAATCTGAAAGCTCAATGCCATCAAAGTTCAGTGGGAACGTTGCCAAAGGTCCCTTTCAGAGAAGATAGCTGAATTATCGTTGCAAAGAATGGGGGGTTTTCAGGGCGGGAAATGAGGAGTGGGAAAAGCCCGTTGTTGAGAGGAAAACTGAAAGCATCTTGAAATATAGGTGTGTGTTGTGGGGTGGGAGGAGTGAAGACAGAAACAATGCATTTAAGAATGAAAGTGTGTGAAATTAGTGGCCTATAAATAAACATTTATGCAGTGTTGAGATGCATATTCAGGTGAGTTTACAAACAATTCATTAAGATACTTTCACAGTTTGGGGCTATCAATAGAAATAACTGTAAACAACTTTCCCCTATCCTTTAAAGAATGCACTGCACCCTAATTGACGGGCTGTTTCTTAGGGGGGGAAATGTATAAATATAATATAATATATAAATATGATATGATATAGATAATAAATATGTAATATTTATTTTTAAACCCTAAAGTTGTCGTTTGAGTAGGATTTTGCTGGAAGCTGAATGGATTTTTCTTTTGCTGAGTTTTCTCTGCCCGCCCTCCCTCTTTAAGTGGAAACTTTCCTGTGATAGACTTTTTATAAAAAAAAGAAAGAAAAAAAAATTGTTCTGGGCACGGGGATACAGTTTCTTAATTTTGTAGGAAAACACACACTGTATTTTTAAAAAATATATATATATATTTCGGAGCAATGGTTCATTAAATGAGAAGTTTAGCTATGCAGGGCAGCTGTAAATTTGGGTTGCTCGCATAACTTACAGATGTGTCCAGTCAATCAGTGTATGGTTAATACCGTATGTGCTGGCTTTGTAAACAACACACACTGAAAGGCAATTTGTGCAAGGATCGCACACACACACACACACGCGCGCGCCAGACTCAACTCTTCAATGTTCTCTCTCAGATTCTGACTCCGCACAGTCTAAAATGCCAAGCAGAAATCCGTGGTGACGTTATGATTTTCTTTGAGGGTTTAAATGCAGCTCGAACCACGGCCCAAGAGAGAATTCAGCCTGTGGAAAATATAAAACCCAGGCGTACGAACGAGAAGGGCCCATCTTTGCAACGCCGCTGAGGGGTCGGATTTAAAGCAGAGTTTTGTTGCTGGGTTGCGAGTCTCACGTCCTGTGGCTTATTCACTAGGGACAAAACTTGCATTGAGAGCTTCAGGGGTGTGTGCAGGCCTAGACGCCTAGATTTATATTATCCAGAGGGGCCTGAATGGGTTAAGACGGCTGCGACGGTGGCCCATTTAGGCCCGCTGCGGTCTGCTTTGGCCCATGGGCTCTGCCTGCCCCCCCATGGCTATTTCTCATGCCTGGGCACTTGCCTGCATGTCTGTTGTGACTCTCCCCCTGCCCAGGCTCTGCGGGCAGCGGGACAGCGGCCTGGCCGTAGGCACGTATAGTCAATGCCCTGAAACGTCCCTCTGTGGATTGGGCTGGGTCATGACGGCTGCCTGTGCGTGTGTGGATGCGTGCGTACGCATGTGTGTGTACGTACACGCTGCAAACGGCATTTGGGGGAATATTTTCCCCTTTGCTTCCTCTTTGCCGTTTTTGGATCAACTTATTTGTTTGTATGTTGAAACGTATTCTCCAACCTTCCCCGACGGCTCAGAGTGGCTTATCATGTGTCAAAACCTATACAAATCCCCTTAAAAGCTGTACCCCAACCTCTTCCGTCTCCGCCCCCCCCCAAACCCTATCCCTACAGGCCCAACGCCTCACCAAACAAAAAGGTCTTTCATGTCTTTCATTCAGGGCTCCTAGAATCCCCTGCCCCACGCACTGAACACAGACCATCCCCCTGCCTGTCTCATGGGGTAATTTCAGACGTACCGGGCCGCCAGGCTGAACCACAGACTGGGATCCGTTTCCGGCCGTCCTTTACACGTGCCAGCCTGATTCTCACCGGGGACTGGGGAGAGGGCGGGGCTGTGCGGTGCGATGGGCGGCCACACAGCCCCGCCCCCAACCCGCTCCCCCGGCCGCCTGCCCTCCGGGAGGCGCCACCGCACCCGATCCCATCCCGTGGTTGGGACCACGATCCGTCCGGGATGCAGGTAACAGGCATTCCCTGCGGCCCATCCCGGATCGTGGCCAATCCGATCGCCGTTGGGGCCCGATCCCACCATGATTCTGGACCTCCGGCCGCCCGGAGGTCCGGAATCGTGGTCAATCTGATTCCCGCCAGTGGGGTGAACATCTGGCGGGAAGCAGTACAGACGTAACGGGACCAACGGCCACCACAGGGGATTCACTGGGGTTGACCGTGGTATCATTCAGTCTGCAATTTACTCATGTAAACACATTCACACACACACCCCTTAACAATACAAGCAAGTGCCCTTTGCTGTTTTATCTCCGTATATACGGACGCCTCCCTGCATGCTGCAATGGCCACCATCAGACATACCTAATACATACTATCATTCATTATTTCTAGAGCCCCGGAAATGTGCTTGGTGCTGTACATGGGTGCACACAGAGGGTTGTGTTTTTTGCTATGGACATGGGAAGTAATCCGTGCCGTAGAGCATAGAGGAAATCCATCATTCCCATTTACGCCCATCAAGTTATATAAATGAAGAGAGCGTGCTATGCAGTGTGCAACCACGTCGATATAATTGTGCCCACTGAATACACAAAGAATAAACTACAGTAGGTCCATATAAATCATCCACCATCTGCCCCAACGTGGATATAATTAACCGTATGTTTATGAGCATAAGGGTTGTAGAGAGAGGTCTATACACACACACACACACGCAGATATGTGTATAAATGGGGGTGTACGGAGATGTCTGCGTGCACAAACGGGGGGGTCAAATGCGACCCACGTCTAGTTTTTATGCAGCCCTTTTCCAGTGCCTGGATCTCGTCCCTGGATCCAGTTCCTGCTCGCAAGCGCTGAAAGACTGAGCTAAGAATTGAGGGACTGCACATGGGGAGACAGGACTGATTAATCCTCTTCCTGAGCAAGCACCCCCCTCTCCCCAACTTCCCTGTGGCCCCTTGGAGATTGCATTCATTTTCAAAGTGGCTCCTAGGAGGGAAAAGTTTCTCCACCCCGACACACACACACACGCAGCGTGTACATGCAATCCACATGTAATGTGCAATTTTAATTGAATACATATGTGTACACGTGTACGTAACATATGCGCACAGATCCATACAAATGTATGTTTAGCTGTAGAGAGAGGTGGGCTATATAATATGTATCTGATATAAGACCGTATCAACCTAATTATGCATGTAGAAGTATCGAGAGGTGCGTGCGGGTAGCCTGTAGATGCTAGGTCGATGTTTCTGTTAAAAAAAATTTTCTGGCGGCTTTTCTAATTTTCCATGTACGGATCTTTTAAGTTTTTATCTTCTAAGTCTCGACCGTTGGTCATGACTTAATAAACAAATGATGATGATGATTACCCACCTATATTTATGTGTGTGCAGACAGACTCTGTTGTATGTGTAGCTGTACGTTCGTATGATGCACAATACGTGTGCGGATTCTATAGACGCTCTGTGGATTATCCGGGAGTTGATCCCTCTGTGAAGAGATCATCCCGCTCCGTGGCTGTGGCCGTGCACAGGGTGGAGAGTACTTGCTGTAGGTTGGTGCATATCCTCTATGCACGGAGCTTGCTTTTGGGCCCTGGATTTGGGTGGGATGTGGCTGAGAGGGAGCCAGTTGTGCGTGCCTCACATCCCTGCGCTAAGACCTTCTTTATTGGAGCTCTGTCGCCCATATCTCCAGGAATGAGGTCATGGTCCCCAGGGTACAGACAGCAGGGCCAGAAACCCCCAGGTCTATCTCAGCCCCCGCTTCTCTGAATTAAATCCATGTCCCTTAATTTTGTTTGGATAACTGCGTGTGTGTGTGTGTGGGGGGGATGCATGACAGTCTACGGGACGTGACAGTGTCTTGTGTTCCCCTTGACCTCTCTTGACTGTGGATTGCTCTGATGTGTTTTCTGCCCCATGCTTTCCTTCTCAAACGCGGAGCAGAATAGGCAACCCAGATCCGCACAGGCACTGTTCTGAGTGTGGGGCTGGGGGATCATTCTTATTGCGGGCTCCACTTCAGCCTCAAGTGATGGCCGACAAAGTCGTTCAGACGACCTCTTTTATTGGACCAACTCTTGTGGGCAAGCTTTCAAGCCAGCTCTACAGACTGAGCAGGCTAGGTATCTCTATCTGTCATAGCAATCGCTCGGAAGGGGCCTGCGAGGCCAAATTTAAGGTTGTTAGCAGAGAGAGGCATTTATTTAGCAAGGGGGAAATACTGAGGGGAAAGAGAATCACTCGTTCTTCTTCTCCCCACAACCATGACTGGAGCTGAAATAGATACGGAAAAAATGATCCATGGTTTATATCCAGTATTCTGGATAGCTTGGTGGTTATCCAGTCACGATCCGATAATGCTGAATATTACCAAACTGACCATTTACCGAATCGCTGCATTAGCACATAACCAGACCAGTCTGGACAGAGGGAGGGAGAAACAAATTTTTTTAAAAAAAAGTCAAGCAGTAATTAAACGGTAATGTAGTAAATGGTAATGTGGTTAACCAGAAAACCGTAAGATGCTTAAATCAGATATCATTGATGTCCAACCACAGTTACTCATTTCTGCTCTACCCATGATGCACATATTGTCGATATACCAATGCACCCTACTAGGACCCGCTCCGCAAAAGTGTCTGTCAGGTCCTCGAAAGAGACAGTATCCGCCTTACAAACACCGTCCCTTTGTGAAACTGATGCAGATCTACCCTTCCCCATCCCAAGCCCTGCTCGCCGGAACTGAGGAAGGGAGGATAGAGATATTGCTCCTTTCCTTCCCGCTGTGTGGAATTATGGGTGGCCAGGAATCATGCCTGTGCTACGGGCGGGTTTTGCTCTGACAGAACCACGATGGGGTCCCCACTGATAGAAATCGGTAAAGGGTTTTTACGGACGAAGCTCCCACTGCCGACATACGCTCTGTAAAAGGGAGATGTTTGTCAGACAGAAAGGAGTTTCTATTGACACTACGTCCCGGTAAAGGTATTCGTAGTTTCCAAACTGTACGGGAACTTGGGGGGGGACTCTTAATATCAATCAGATTTTCTTTAGAGCCACAAGAAACCTCATTCTTGATTTCCGTAAGGATCGGAGTTTTTGTTGAAGTGTCATTTATTCCTACATTTTCATTTTAAAAAAAAAAAAAAAAGTAGGCCGTGTTTTTCATTTAAGTTGATTTTGTTTTAAAAGGCCGATTAAATTATTGAAAAGGGCTGGAATTATAAAGGGGATAGAGAAAGAAAAAGAGACACAGAGCGGGGAAAATGGGGCTTGGTGAATAATTGATTGGGAGCAAAAAGCTTTCTTGGAAAAAGGTGGAAGCCAAGAGAATCCCTCCTGGAAAAGAAGGGAATTTTGTTTGGCTTTTAACAGCAGCCGATGACTGGGCTCCCCCCCCCGCCCCCCATTCCCCCTGACTTAGCGAGCGGTTTAACTGCATCGTACATTAAATGGGAAAAACTCTGGAAGTGTAAAACAGTAAATAAATATAAATTTATAATCTGTACCCAGTGGAGCTGGCTTCCAGCAAAGTTTTTTTTTGTTGTTGTCTAAATTGCGTGAAGTAACTTTTCTGGCCCTGTGGCTTTTCGCCTTAGTTGGAGGGCACAGAATGAGGTTCTGTGGATGTGACTGGGGACAGAGAGGAGCGGGGGCGGGGTCCACACTTTCACGAAGGAAGCTGTCCTAACCGAAGAGAACACTCTGCTCGAAAAAAGAGAATTCTCTTGTAGCACAAAAGAGGCAAGTACTTCAGTTAGAATTCCTACAAAGTTCTTTTAAAAAAAAAAAAAAGCAGATTCCTTTTAGAGAAGGCCCATTCCCTTCAAGAAAATGAATTTGCTGCAAATGACTGCAATTCACAGACCACTTTAGTAAGCGCTTTGCTGAGCGCAGTCAGTGTTGGCAGTTCTTATCGGTGAACCGATGGTGTCCGGCAAAGTCAAAGAGAGTCTTTTTTGAGACTTGGGACGGTGAATCAGGTCTCACCAGCAAAAAGAGCCTTGCCCCCCATGAAAGATGGTGAAATGTCGGGGAGGGGTGAAGGGAACCAACATCGGGAATCCTGAACTACTTCTGTCGGCACGAGACTGTAGATTTATGTGCCGGTTCTGTTGAATCTCATCTCCTTTATAGAAAAACTCTTAAGACAGCGGTCTACTAAACAAATAAATAAATAAATAAATAAATAATCAGGATGCTAATTTTAATTACTATGGTGCTGCCGAGAAACGATGCTACAGTTAGGATTTCGTTCTGTCAATGAGCTGTAAAGTTCTGTCTGAAAGGGGTTGACCTGTCGGTGTGAAATTTAATATAAAATTCAATGTCAGAGCTGGAAGGAACGGCAGGGGTGTAGGCTTCTTGGATTGTGAAGCCGTTTTGGTTTGGTTCGCCGCTTGTCATCCTTAAAACAACACTGACGTTGGAAGAGACCCATTGAAGCTAGCAGGACAACTCTGGAATGAACGGTTATGGAATTGTAGATTTGCGTAGGGGTTGAGGGGACCTTAAGGGATTGAACATTGAGGTTCATAATTATTATTATTTTTTTTTTATAGGAAGGATTTAAAATTTGAACCAGGCTGGAATAGTTCCTTATCACTTGGCCTAGCCATTGTCAAAGACTCTCTTTCTTCAATTATTATTAATTATTATTATTATCATTATTATTATTAGTAATTATAATATATATACTACCAATACTAATCATATTATGCCTCCTCCTCCTAATATACTACTACTACTAATAATAATTTTCTCCCATATTGGGGGGGCTTTTAGTAACAGTTGTGGATGGGGGGTCACAGTCAACTAGCTGGCCCGTGCCACGCAACGCCTAGGATTTTTACCACTTCTGGTTCTTACTCCACCCATTCTCATTGATTACTGCCTGTTTTTATGATTTAAATCTGGGATGCCCAGTGTCTTGTGGATGATTCTGGCTTTGCTCAAAAGAACAGCCTTCTGGGCTTGTCTGATTAGTCTTCTTGGGAGCTTGAGACGATCCAATATAATAGATTGTTAGTAGCCGTGTACCCCCAGCAAGGCACGAGTTACTGAACCGCTCTGATTAGAGACCGAGCGAGGTCACAACCCAGCATACACACTGTTTGGCACGGGCCAGTCCTATTCTGCCCTGAAGAAGTTACCGTCGCTGGAATGGATAACGAGAGACTGAAAGATGGAGATCACTTTGAACCGAAATGGGTCCCCACCAAAACGGGCAAACTCGTCAAGTCTAAAATGGACATTGAGGGCATCCGACGACCATTCGTCTGATTACCCACTTTTCGTCTCTTTGTGTTGTTCCGTTTGTTCCTTTTGTTTTGGGGCAGCTTGCCCAGTTCTGGTTTTTACCCTGCCCATTCTCATTGCTTACTGGTGGTTCTTATGTTTTAAGTCTGTATACAAAAACCTAGCATACAGATGGGGGGAAAAAAACCCAGAAGTGACGAGAGTGCAAAATACCGAAAGCACGAACGAAAACAAACACAGTAATGAAAATTGCAAAAACTCGCTTACTTGAACATTCAGGTTGACTAGAGGGTATCCAAAAATGTTTTTAAGAGCCTCACAAGTTTTTATTCAGAAACTCTTTCTGACTCCAGATGCAATCCTGTTCTCATTGAAGGCAGTGGCTTCGACTTTAATAACTGAGGACGGCACCGTACGATTTTACTTACAACAGCGAACATCGAGCTAGAAAGCTGAGACAAGTTAGACGTCCAAGACAATCCTCCGCCGTCAAAGTCAGTGGAAGTTTTGCCGTTGACTTTAATGGCAGAGGATTGTGACTTTAGCAATTGGAAATTAGCACTGTTACACTATAATTTAAAAAAACAACAACAACCCAGTCCTCGGGAAAATCTTGGGGCCTGCTAAAGATCTTGCCTTTCAGCAATGCAAGAGAGGATACAATAGAGAGCTGACAGAAGATGTCAGTTGTTAATGTTGTAGAATCCAGCCCAAGATGGGGAGAAGATAGAACAGTGTAAGGAAATCATGGGTCGCAATCCCAGCCTCGTAGGAAGACCTGGTTTAAAAGAGGGATCGATGGGGGATACGGAGATGGGGAACAATGAGGGAGGACTGGAAGACTGAGTTTAGCTAAGAGTAGAATGGTCGGCGGAAGGGATTTCTTGAGCATCAAGTGGGTGAGTGGGGTTGACTGTAGTTTACGTAGGCATGTACAAGAACAAGGCCGGCCACTCTCTCGCTCTTTGTGATATAGGACTGTGCATGGGGTCAGGTATTAGTGGTTTTAGTATTTACATGTCTTTGGCCCTATTCACATGGGTGAGGGTGCGTGCAGGGATGGGTGGGTGACTCGGCGGGTGGGCGGAGCGTTCCCACGGACACCCACCCACCTCCACGCGTGGAGCCCGTTGCTCCGTGTGGGGGTGATGGGTGGAGCGTGGGAGTGTATTTAGTTCCACCTTTATCCCATGCTTTTGTAAGGTGCCCTGTAGCCCCGAGGCCTTCTGTAACATGGGGGAGAAGGGCTTCTCAGGGGGGGATTCGGAAGTTGGCGGCCACTCCTAGAGAATGGAGGCGCTTTTCTCTTTTCACGCTTTGATGCTCTCTGCTTGCTTCCCTTGGCCGTTGGGGTGCCGAGCTGGCGAGCTGACGAGAGCTCCCCAAGGAGGCTCGGGACGCGTGGAACCAATTTAGGACGGCGGCTAGGGCTGGGGAGTGATAATTGGGACAATGTGGCTCAGTTGAGAAAAGGTTTTTTTTTTTTTTCCCCCTCCTTGTTTGAGTTTGCGGTGAAGCTGGCGGCGAGGAGACAGGGGATGATCTCGAATGGGGTTGCCTAGCCGTGCAGGGGAGAAAGCGGCCGCCCAAGCTGCCCTTCCTGGCCCCGACGACGGGACTCCCTCTCACCATGGGGAGGTTTAGAAAGCAACACTGCCCCCCCTCCCCCCCCCTCCTTCCCTAGTGTGCTCGTGGGCTGGTCCTCAGGCCCGAGGGACAAATGCGGCCCCTGTTGAGTTTTCATGGGGCCTCCTTCCCAGTTCCTGGATCCAGTTCTTACCCCCGGCCCCAAACACTGAAAGACAGAGCTCAGAGAAAGGCTCCCTATATGCACCTCACTGCTTTGCTCTGCCTCCAGGCCTAACTCCTGACTTGTCTGAGGAAGGACCCTGTGAATTTTCCAACTCAAGCTGGTCCAATACACGATATCACTGTACTGCTTCATCTCTATTGCCCAGAGAAAGGAGCAGAGATGAGGGCATGCACCCCAAGCGAGGGGATGGAGCCAAGGCACAGTCTGAGCACCTGATACTCCGGACTCCTGGGTTCTCTGGGAGGGGATTGGGGGCTGGTGGGTTAGAGCAGGGGGGGGGCTGGGAGCCAGGACTCCTGGGTTCTCTGGGAGGGGAGTGGGCGCTAGTGGGTTATAGCGGGTGGGCCTGGGAGCCAGGACTCCTGGGTTCTCTGGGAGGCGAGTGGGGGCTAGTGGGTTAGAGCAGGGGGGTTGGGAGCCAGGACTCCTGGGTTCTCTGGGAGGGGAGTGGGCGCTAGTGGGTTAGAGCAGGGGAGCTGGGAGCCAGGACTCCTGGGGTCAATCTCCAGTTTTTGGGTGGGGGGAGTGGGATCTAGCAGTTAGTTAGCACTAGGAATCACAATCCACTGGCTCTGTTACTGTTTTTGGGGTCACCTCCTCAGCCAAGGATTCGTTTCCCTCTCCTTCTGAGATGGGCTTAATAAGCCCATGGGGGTGTTGAACAGCAAGCTCTTTGGGGCATGGACTGTCCTACCCTCTTTACCTGGTGGCAACTCAGTACCCAACCCAGCCCTGGAATACTAAATCCCCAATGGGACAGAACCGCTCCCTCGTCCGTCAGACTTACAGCGGGGGAGTCAGTTGGGCCTGGCGTCTCTTTGCTCACTCTTTGGGGGTGGGGGGTGGGGGATAAGGTGCTGTCCGAGGGCGAAACGATAATACGGGCAGGCCTATTAGATAATTAGGGACCCAAGAGTCTGGGAGGGTTAGGTCAGCTGCTGGTAGATGAGGGGGGGGGGGCATTCCATCTTCTGTGGGCAGGACTCAAACCAATGGGCTCAAATGACAAGAAAGCAAATTCCGGCTAAAACATTAGGAAGAACTTCCCAACGGGAAGCGCGGTTCAGGAGTGGAACGGACACTGCCTAGGGCGGCGGCGGGCTCTCTCCTTCGCTGGAGGTTTTCAATCAGGCCGGACGGCCCGTCTGTCCGGGGATGCCGTCGCTGGGGATTTCCTGCATGGACCAAGGGGTGGGACTAGATCGCCTCTTGAGGTCCCTTTCCAACTCTTTAGAGCCTGCGATTCTGCCCCAGGGCCCGTTCCTGCCCAAACGCTGCTCCTGCCGCTGGGTGTGCGTCTGTCTGTCTGTCTGTGCGCACGCTCGTTGCACGCTACGTTCCACGCCGCTGGCACCGAGGTGGGGACGGGGGACGCCGTGGCAGCTGCAACGGAGGCCACTCTCCCTCTTCCCCCATGGTTGGGCTGACCAGGGGGGCATCCGCCTGGCGTTCTCTCTCCAGATGGCAGAGGATAACCCTACGCAGCTTTGCTGGCATTAGAATTATCCAGGGGGCTGCAAGGTTCCCTCTCTTTCCCCCCCCCCCCCC
>QEPC01011860.1:358289-411193 GCA_003113815.1 Sphenodon punctatus
GGGCACGGGCTGAGGGGACTGAGGGGACACAGGCTGGGGGGGCACAGGCTGAGGGGGACACAGGCTGAGGGGGACTGAGGGGACACAGGCTGAGGGGGACCCAGGCTGAGAGGGACTGAGGGGACACAGGTTGAGGGGGCACAAGCTGAGGGAGACTGAGGGGACACAGGCTGGGGGGTGTTGAAGTGGCACAGGCTTGTGGGGGCTGAGGGGGACACAGGCTTGCGGGGCCTGAGGGGGCACAGGCTGGGGGGGCTGAGGGGGCACAGGCTGGGGGGGCTGAGGGGACACAGGCTGGGGGGACTGAGGGGGTCACAGGCTGGGGGGGCTGAGGGGGACACAGACCTGTCTCTTATACACATCTAGATGTGTATAAGAGACAGGGATGGGGCTAAGGCGGGCAGGGGCTGAGAGGAGACAGGTTTGGAGGGGTGAGGGGGCACAGGCTTGGGGGGCTGAGAGGGCATGTGCTGGGTTGATAGGGGCACAGGCTGGGGGTTGAGGAAGTGGAGGGCCCAGGCTGGGAATGGGGCAGAGGGGCAAGGGCTGGGGGGTCATTTGCTGAGTGTAAACAGGCTGAGGGTGGCGTTAGGCTTTTGGCAGGGGACAAGCTGAGGGTTGAGTCGCTGAAGGAGGGGTCCATGCTTTCAGTTAGGGACTGGGAGCCTAGGGAGGATTTGGGGGGGGCAGTGCCAGGGGGGAAAGTTTGGGGGCTGTTGGAACCGAGACTTGGGGGCAAGGCGCTTAGCCAAGCAGACTGCAGGAGAGATTGCGTGCTGGGGGCAGGATGTGAGGTTGGGGATATAGCAGGGGAGGGGGAACAGGCACTCAGGGGAGATTGGGGGCTCACAGAGGATGGAGCGGGAGAGAAGGGGGAGGAAGAACAGGATGGAAGGAGGGAAGCTTCAGGAACAGACTTGGGCCAGAGGCTGGGGAGACAGACAGACAGAGGCTGGGTACCGTATCGAAGTAAAGACCCCCCCACCCCCCGTTCTCCGTGGGGGCAGCTGGCAGGTCATTTCCCAGTTTCTTTGAGCCTCCTCCGTTCGTCACCTGAATCAGCATCTTGCCCTGCAGCCTTCTCCGCTCCCGCACCCACGTGCGCAGAGGTAAACGCTTTCGGGACTGTAGACGTACGTCATTTTGTTCTATCTGCCCTTTAGCGATTGCTCCCAGCTCTGCCACTGATTTGCTGATCCACGGCTAGTTTAAACGCGGGCTGCTTTCCAGGCCCTGGATCTGGTTTCTACCCCCCCAGGGCTCGAAGAGTGAGCTGAGGAGATGAGAGAGAAGACGGAGGCATACGGGGACAGACCCACCGCACTGATCCATGATCTGGCCCCTCCTCTTCGTGGACCCCTTAATAAGCACCCCTGCCCCCAACTTCTGTGCAGCCTTCGGAGCTTGGGCTTATTTTCAGAGTGGTCCCTGGGAGAGAAAGGCTTCCCCGCCCCAGTGGTTTAATCCGTTGGAACCGAATTGCAACTTTGAAAAACGGTCTCTTTCTGATACCGTCCCCATCAGCTTCCCGGACCCATCGTAGGCTTCGCTTGGGTCTGTTAACGAGCCTGCTTGTTAACGAAAGCTGCGAGGTTTCCTGAGGACAGGGACATTCAACCAAGCTGAAGACCGGGCCGCTTTAACGGCCTTAACGTTCGTCTGGTGGGCAGAAGAACTGGCCTTCATTGTCCCCCAGCGAACAACGCGGGGCATTCAGCCTTTAATTGACCGCAGCTGCCTTGGAATGACAAGAGAAACGAGGGACTTGTAATGCTTTCTGATTCGCTGCATGAATGGGTGTAGGGGGGCGGGTGTAGTGGTCCTCGCGTGTCTTTGTCCCATTTCTGGGCGTCAGTTGTCCCCTTCTGTACAATGGGTCTAATCTTGGCCTTCCCTACTCAGCTGAGTCTTCCTTCTGATGGTGCCTGTCGGTTTCCTGATAGAACCGTTTCCTAGCATGGCTCACATACTGGGCCTGTTTGCGTGGTTTCTGATTAGGGACAGGGGTGCTCAGAGGATCAGGGGCCTACATATGTACCCCCAACAGGCAAGAGAGCTTCCTGTTTACGGCACAGAGTCTGTGCCGAACTCTGATCTACCAGGAGATCACACTCTTCTTCTTGGTGGCCGCCCCTGCTCTGCACATTGTTTTTGCTTTAGGTGAGTTTTAAGTTGTTTTATTTTATTTATTCAGTTTCTATCCTGCCCCTTCCCACAATGGCTCAGGGAGACTCACAAAATATAAACATATACAAACATAACACATTTTAAACCCCTAAACCTCACCAAACCAAGCCTCTCCCTAACCCCCACACCCAATCCCACCCAACTCTATCCCAGCGCTCCAAATGCCTGGCCAAAAAAAAAGGACTTGCATCTCTTCTGAAGCCACCCAGAATGCCTCTCTGCATGCCTGTGCTATACAGACCTCATGGCAGACCATTGGTACTCGTAAGACCTCTGGCCGACCTCTGAGCTTGCGACAAAACAGAAGGGAAAAGGCAGCCTTTCAGACTGGGGCACAGGCCGTTTAGGGCTTTAGAGGTCAAAACCAGCCCCCCGAATTGTTCCTGGAAAGCGACGGGCAGCTAGTGCAGACTCCGGCGCACCGGTGTAATGTGCTCCTCCCTCTAGGAAGCTGGCACAGCCGCTGCACGTAGATCAGGCTCCAAACGGATTAGGCCCAGAGATTCAGTCCAGCTACAAGAAGAGCTGCCACAGAGGAGTTTGTGCTGGGCTAACGGAATAGGTTTCTAAGCCACTTCTAAGGAACGGAGTGAAGTTAATGAGCAGAGAAGCTGTTGGGTCCCCTCGGGCTGGCCCAGCGGTGGGTGTACATCAAGCTATCAGCTGGGGGCGAACTCCCTCCAGGAGGAAACCCGAAGGGGGTGGCGCCACATTTGGAAAGGGGCCATGGCAAATGGGTTTTCATGCCTCTTTTCTGATGTAGCTCCGCCCCTTAGGGAATGTCGTGTCACCGTGATGCTTGGCGGGGGCCATATTGGAAAGGGGCAGTCATGTAACCCCGCCCCTTTAGGCGCTTCATAACTTAATGGCATTGTAGGGATAGGGCCAGTCCTTGTGGCCTGCCTGTTTCCTGACATGGGCGCCCCACAAAAGTTCTGTTTCTCCAAGTTCCTGGGGGACTTTGGGGAAAGTGGGATCTCCCCCCCCCTTCCACCTGAGACCCTGTGGTCTGGTGAGGTGAGAGCACGGTACTAAAAGCACAAACATCAATTTAAATAGCTCTCTTCCAAGGGCCAAAGTCCCCTCCCATCCTAGGTCACCCGTGAAATCATTTTTTTAGGGGGGGGGGAGGAGTAGACTAGCGTATGTACATCAGACCCCATTAAGCTCCTCCCTCCCATTGCAGAAGGACCAAGTTGCCTCCCAGTTTGACATCGGTAAATAAAAGGAGCTGTGAATTGGTGTCTTGGGGCCGGTGGTTGTCATGAGGTTGGTGTCACCTGGTGCCTACCAGCCGTCAGGGTCCCCTGACCTTTTCCCTCGCCCCTGGCAGTCACAGGTTTCAGAAACTGACTCTCGGGTTAGGCTTGTCTCAGGGTTGGCTGAGAACGCCCACCCTGCTCAATGCTCGGGGGTAGCGAACACGAGAAGACCACGTTGGGAGTTTTAAAGAGCAGCTTTATGTTTGAAAAGGTCAAGCAACAGGGCCTAGAACGAGTCCAGAATGGGCGCAGGGAAAATAAAGGCCAACGTGTGCAAGGCTGACTCGACCCTCCAGTTTCCTGGCGAGTCCTCCCCAAGTGTACGTAGAAGTCTTGATTCCTGGATGGGAGTGTCCTTTCTCTGTCCCCCAGCCGGTCCAGCACCCCTGCAGCTCCACACGGTTCCCTTTTCAACCCCACCAGCTGCAGCAGGAATGTCCGTAACGTCCCAAGGTGTTGCCTCTTCCCCTGCTTTGCCATTCTGCCTGAGTGGGTTTCAGTGGCCCTGGATGCCGCCATTAGCCACCTCCTGAATCCCTCAAGCCTGGTACGTCTGCCCGTGCGGAGGCTTGCTACGAAAGATGAGCCACAAGTTACCCAGAGTTCAACAGTTAGTGGGCCCCAGCCACATTCCCATACATGGTCCACATGATACAACATATTGATAAGACAGTGATCATGGGGCTTAGCACCCCAAAGCCTAGCTGGAGCATACGGTTCCACACCTGCAGTGGTAAAAGTGGGGTTCTCCCATGACAGTTGGCCAGCCCATCATTGGCAAGCTTCTCTGCCACCTGTGGCTGGCACACAGCTGGACTGTTTTTACTTTTGGGCAGAACCACACCTCTCCTCACCCGCTGGTCCTTGCCGTGACTGGCTTTATCCTTAATAACAGCAACTGGCCGAAGAGGACTTGCTGGCTCGTTCAAAGACCAGCTTGCCTTTGTTACTATCCTCAAAGAGCATCCCCTGGCTATTGCCAGGCAGCTGGGTTGTGGAGGGCAGGAGGTAGCATTGACATTCTGGGCTAAGGGTGTGGGGAAGGGGATGCCCTGACCCACAAGCCCCCAGCCATACACGGATCGTTTGAAAACTAAACTCTGAGATGTTTGAAACAGGACAAGAGTATTGTCCAACTGGATATTGCTGTGGAAGGGGTTACCATCTCGGTTTGGCGTGTTTGAGAGAGCATGGTCCTTTCCGAATTCCTAGTGAGACGGCCTTGCCTTTTCCCACCCCAAACCAGCTTTAATCCTGCAAATTAAATCAAACAAACTGAAGAAAACTCAATTCAACCTGAACCATTAGCCATGAGGTAGTGAGGCGGCTAGAAGTTGTTTGGAACTCAACCATTGGGCCGGATGTAGGCATCCATTCCCCCCTTCCCGTTGTTAAATTGCATCCCCTCTGCCCATCATGGTGGGCAGCAAGGCGCAAAGGCGGCCATCATTTCTCAGGAGAGGAGGCCGTTGCGCTTCTCCAGACCTGTATCCGTTCCAGGGAAAGCGAAAAGCAGTGCGGTCACTCCTGGCTCTTCGGAGGACCTGTGTCAGTTTCCATTTTGCAATAAACGAGATGAAAGCCAGGCTCCCACAACCGCAAATTTTGGGATCTCAGCTGGATTTTCCGAGCCAGGCCCCCGCAACCTCAAATTTTGGGATCTCGTCTGGATTTTCCAAGACGTTCGTACAATGACCTTCTCATATATTTGTGTGCGTGTGTGTGTCATCCACCCACGGAGAGGAGATGTAAAAGTGATTTGCCTTCTATTTCTGAAATGGCAGTACTCCCCCCCAATCCCCCATCACTTCTTGTTCTTACATAAACTTTCCCTTTCTAGAATTTTTTTCTTACGGGTTGACTTGGCATCCCTAGCCCGACCTGCGGCTTTCAGTTTGACTTCAGGTTTATCCTTCTCTCCCCCCCCCCCCGGCCTTTTTTTTTACCGTGGGTTTTGGGGGGGTTTCATTAATTATTTATTGATTCTGCAAAACATTAGGCGAGGTTGGTGGGGTTTTTTGTTGCTGTTGGTGGTATTTTCCAGTAGCAAGATTCAGAGCAACGGGAATTGTGTATGCTTTTGTCTGTCACCTACACGCGTGAGGAACCAAGCTACAGTAGCCCTGCCTCTACCAGTTCTGACGAGTGGGGGGCGCTCCGTTCCGACGAGGGCTGAACTTCCATCTCACCTTTTTCTTGATTCTCATCAAGAATCGAGCTTCTTGATGATAACTGAGAATAAAAAACGGAACCTCGAGAAAAGACCCAATCTCGATGATTTCTTGTCAAGATTTTTTTTCTCAATGCAAGAATCTCTTGTTTCAGACCTAGTCCTGACCCACATCTTTCTCACAGCTGTTCAGTCAAGGTCATGTTCTGATGGACGGTTGATTCAATCGAGTTGGACCTTGCTTCTGTTTTAATCCTGAAGCGTTCACATGAACAGAGTGTGAAACCAAAGATAATCAGGAGTGCAAAGAGAAGTAGGCACGCTGGAAAAACCAGGAGTATGTACTCACTCCCCTTTGGTTTGTCTTTCAAAGTAACTGTGGGTGAAAACAGACATCACGCTAATTCCACTTTAACACTGCTTTAACATTTCTTATGCATGTTGCAGGGCTGTCTAGGGCAGCAATACAGCCCTGCAACATGCATAAGAAATGTTAAAGCGATGTGAAAGTGGAGTTAGTGTTATGTCTGTTTACACCCTTTGTGAATACTTATTAGGTAGCGACCTTGGTTCCGTGATCATTGCGTCTCAGCGTGGGGCAGTAATTGAGGCAGTGCTATTTGGGTTTACGTTGGTCGTCTGAAAACTACTGAAGTGGAATAGTTACGTGGATTTAATTAAATTGAAGTAGTTACCTTGGTTTACCTCTGTTTGTCTGAATGTGGCCCTGGTCTCCTGAGAAGAGAGGGCAGATAACCCTGAAATTGTGTGTGTATGTGTGAAATAGCTGTGGAAGGAACTCCTTTATCATTCACATGACACACAGTTAACCTGTGGAACTCATTGCCAGGGGTTATTACGAAGACCGATAGCAGAACTGGATTCAAAAAAGGATTGGATAAGTTCTTAGACAAGGCTAGATCAATAAATAGCTGTTCGCCAAGTTAGTTGGGGGCTGGATGAGACTTCTGAGTTTCCGGAGCTGGGCGTGAGTGGCAGGAAAGGGAGCTGTCGGGCACGTCTCTGAAGCGATCAGAGCTGCTGCTGTCGGACACAGGATGCTGGGCTGGATAGACGATTGATCTGGCCCTGGATGACACTTCTTACGTTCTTGGTGGTGAGCGGGGCCAGTCAGCATAAGAATCTGAATTGAACTCCATGGCGTTCTGTCTTTCAATCCGGGGTGGGGAAAGGTGGAAACATGAGGACCAGGTGCCTTTGGGTTGCTGTGCTGAACTCCGGTGTCCCAATCCAGATCCCAAATTCGGAGGGTTTTCGGATGTGGTTTTCAACACCTGTAATGGGATCCTTTCACCTGGAAACTCTCCGTTTCCACGTCTGTTCTGACTCTAATCTCAGCTCGGGTTAGGTTTCTAGACTTCAGGGCGGGCACTCAAGATGGAGAGGGGCAGGGTGGGGGGTGCAAAGAGGGGATGTTAGTTGAGCCAGTTTGGCAAACTGGTTTCAACCCACCTGCAATGCCAAATCTTTGCCTGCTCTGGGGAGCAGATTTCTCAGCCAGTTCTAGCATTTGGCGGTGCCTTCACTATCCCATGACAAACTTTCCCTCCGAGTGCTTCCAGTTTCCCTTTTAGTGGCCCGGACTGGGAAATACGGGGGAGCAGGAATGGGTGGAGAGAGAGAGGGAGCAGGTAGAATAACAGAAACACTACGGTGTCGTTCCAGAAGTGAATTAAGCTTCGCCGGGGCACCTTTTCTCTCGTTCTCCCTCTCTTTTTTTCCCCAAGTCTGTCCAACTTTCATTTCAGCGCATCGTTCGAAGGAAGTGGTTTTAATGGGTTAGAGCAGTGGCGCGCGACATTGAATCGGGATTTCCAAGTTCTGTTTCTCCAGGGATTCGCAACCCGTTCACATCACGCTCTCACACAAACCCACATTTCGAGTGGCGTGTGAAATCCTTACCGCTCCCCGTGGCTCTTGATGCAAGGGACGGGTGGTTACAATGCAGGGACTAAGGAACACGGATTAAGGAATAGAGGGTGAATTGGCAAGGAGGTTGTGTGAATGAGCCGGGGAAGGGGGGAGGATTTAAGGAAACTGGATTTTTCTCCCTTTCTCAGGACAGGGACGAAATGCCTGCTCTGTAAAGATGAACCAAAGATTTTCTCTGTTCAGCTCCCGATTCCCCTCAGAGCTAAATTTAATCTTAAAAGAAATGGCACCATGAGTTTAAGAGCGAAAAACGCCGGAGAAATATTGTTTTTCGGCAAACTTCCGCCCGCGCTCGTGGGCATGAAGCTGGAGCCAGACTCCTCAAAGCTTTGGATGTAAATCTGGAGTGGCCTGTCGACAGTTTGCAGAGGCGGCCCTGGATTTATAGGGTTGTACTGTTAGAATTAGATGTGAGTCTCTCAGCCGAGAGGCTAAGCTTTGAGGTTTGGTTAGGTTTACAGTGGGGCAGAGGTTAACACAAACAATAGCATGATTTAATGAGAGAGGGAGATAAGAGACCCGGGATTAGCAGAACCGCAGTGCTGGCTGCCGAGTCTTTTCCCTTTCCTACAAGAGAGATTTTACAGGCTGCCCTTCTGCTTTGTACGGGGAGAACGGGGAACCCCTTTTTCAGTGCACATGAACAGGATCCCACAAAGCCTAGTGCTCGTACATGCAGAGTTAGCTCCCAACACTAGGGTTACCCTTCCAAATATCTCTTATTTGAAGGGATGCCCCTTATTTCAGACCCCACAAACCCATAGCTCATAATGAGCACCCCTTATTTCAGACCCCGCAACCCCACAGATGATAAGAGGCGTCCCTTATTTCAGACCCTGCAGCCCCATAGAACAGAACGGGCGTCCCTTATTTCAGACCCCGCGGCCCCATAGAACAGAACGGGCGTCCCTTATTTCAGACCCCGCAGCCCCATAGAACAGAACGGGCGTCCCTTATTTCAGACCCCGCAGCCCCATAGAACAGAACGGGCGTCCCTTATTTCAGACCCCGCAGCCCCATAGAACAGAACGGGCGTCCCTTATTTCAGACCCCGCAGCCCCATAGAACAGAACGGGCGTCCCTTATTTCAGACCCCGCAGCCCCATAGAACAGAACGGGCGTCCCTTATTTCAGACCCCGCAGCCCCATAGAACAGAACGGGCGTCCCTTATTTCAGACCCCGCAGCCCCATAGAACAGAACGGGCGTCCCTTATTTCAGACCCCGCAGCCCCATAGAACAGAACGGGCGTCCCTTATTTCAGACCCCGCAGCCCCATAGAACAGAACGGGCGTCCCTTATTTCAGACCCCGCAGCCCCATAGAACAGAACGGGCGTCCCTTATTTCAGACCCCGCAGCCCCATAGAACAGAACGGGCGTCCCTTATTTCAGACCCCGCAGCCCCATAGAACAGAACGGGCGTCCCTTATTTCAGACCCCGCAGCCCCATAGACCAGAACGGGCGTCCCTTATTTCAGACCCCGCGGCCCCGTCCCTTAATTCAGACTCCTCCCCCCCCCCGGCATGGTGTCCCTTGTTTTTTAATTCTTGACCTATCAGCCCTGCCCCAAAGCCTCCAGTCCTACGCACAGTTGCGCACAATTACCCTTGCTTTCGCACGCACATTGCTCCCAATTGCGCCCAGACGGACGGGCTGGTTTTGTTCACATGGGGTGGGTGGGAGGGGTGTCTGAATGGGTGTTTGGGTGGGGGGAGGGGAAGTGGGGTTGTCTACGGCACCTGGGAAACCGGTCTGTTATCATTCATTCATCTCTCATTCACATACTTTTCTTGCATGTTACTTTTGAACAAAACAAAGTTTGCTAAGTGACTTAAAATGTTATTTGAGGACGGCCTGGCGTCCACCCAAACCTGCCCTGTGGAAACTTGTTTTCTGTGGTTACAGAGCTATGAAAGATTCACTCTCTCTCTCATTCTCGTGGAAAAGTGGGGAAAGACATCCCCTCTTTTCTTAACGACAGCAAGGAAAGGAGAATCTCAACAGCGTGGGGGGATCGGAGCCCACACGACCTGCTTCTCCCCCAGAAAGACTGCGATGGGAGGTCTTAAATCTAGCACGTTGCAAAATGCATGGTTTTCTAAAGGAAGCCGATGCATGTGGGGTTTACATCTGAAAGGCCACTTCCTCCCCTGTCATCCTTAAGGCTGGCCTTGCAAGTCCCATCATTCACCAAATCTGTACGATGACGACGCACAGAGGAGTGTTCACTCAGTGGCTACTCCACCACTTTGCAATTCCCTTGCCTTGGAGAGTTGCCAAAGCCCACTCAATCCTGGGCATCTTCCTGAGTCATTATAAGACCTATTTATTTGGACAGGCATTTACCAGGTGGCGGGGATAGGGTCCAGGGAGTGTTTTAATGGGGATTTAAATATTTCATACTTTTCTTGCATGTTACTTTTGAACAAAACAAAGTTTGCTAAGTGACTTAAAATGTTATTTGAGGATGACCTGATGTCCCCCCAAACCTGCCCAGTGGAAACCAGCAATGTGGATTTTCCGGAAAATTTTGAATCAGAAAATTTTACAGTGTAAATTTTCTGAAACCTTTTTTAATGCCCTAAATCAATTGGGATTTGATTTAGCATGTTTATTTGAGTTGTACTTAGTAAACAAAACTCAACAAGTACACTATGTTAATTTATGTGCTGGATAAATATGTAAAAAGTTTTTACAATAGCCCCAAGTATTTGAACTGAAATAAATTAGGGGGAAAAAACCCAATAAAGCGCACTTAATGTGGTTTAAATGTTCAAACAAATTCAAAGCCTTAGTTGGAAATTATTTTTATTAGAATTAGGTATCCATTCATTATGTTACTAATTAATTTTATGAAACAGTGCATTTTTAGAACTGGAAAATTTTCCGTAAAAATATAGCAGAAAATTTTCCATTACGGAAAATGTTCCACCCCACATCAGTGGTTAAGGCAGCGTCTGTATGAACGGGTGCAAAGAGATGGCTATGGAGGCAGCCTGCAGTTGGCCCGCACGTTCCCCCCACCCCCCGTACCATAGAGTTGCAGGCGGATTACCTGTTGCTCTAGGCTGGCGCCTGCAACTCTATGATGTTGCCCGGGGTAATGGCCAGCTGAAAGCGGAGCTGCTGCGTGGTTCTGCCAAGCGGACGATCAGCAGCTCCGCCTTGGGCTGGTGCCCCAGATTTGGCCAGCCCGCTCTGCCGGCGGTGCTTTGGGAGGCTGTGGAGCACCGCGAGCGGGGCTGGCCCAGCACCGGGACCGCCCGTCCATCTGACGGCACCCAGCGTTATTGCTGCGGGGCAAGCTAGACGTGGGTTACGGAAAAAAGGGTGAGTTTGCAAAATGGGGAGAGCTGGGGGAGGTGTGTGAACGAGACCTGGAACCCCCTTTTTCAACAGGGAGCACTGCTTTCCACTTCTCTCCTCTTGCAGCAGCTGGGAAGCACGGCTTCCTCTGTACAGGCTGGTAACCAACCAGGAAACTGGGAAGGGGGGCAGCCAAGGAGAGGTGGGGTCAAGAGAATAACCAGGAGAAGACCTAGGCAAGGAAGCGAGACAGGGATACGGGTCTGGGCGGTGGTGCAGACAGGGGATCCGGTGCTCCAGTAACCTGAGTGCCGGGAGTTGAAGGCCAAGGGCCTTGTGGAGGGCTAGGATTGATTCCTATTGAACTAGCTGATCCACTGGAATGGACATTGCCCACAAATACACCTAAATGAAGCCAGCGCAAATCTGTTGTCCTAAACTTCCCAAACCCTATCCCGTCCGGCCAGATAAGAAATGTGCACATTGCCTCCCTTCTCAGCCGAGCCTCTAGAGGGAGGGAGTTCTAGAACAGAGGGGCAGCCCCCCCCCCCGCCCCCCGAGAACACGTCTCTGCGCGCCCACGCCGTACGGACTCGACGGCACTCTCTACTCTCCTCAGCGACAGCAATGGGACAAGAGGCGGTCTTTTCTACAATTCTGAGGGGGGTGTGTGTGTCCTTTGGCAAGTGGATTGTGGGAAAGGAAAAAGCAAGAGAGGATATTTGAATGGATGAATTTGGAATTATCTAAACGGCAATTTCGAACAGCTGACATCCTTTCCCCCTGTGACGTTATTATTTCCCTTCTGCCTACAGTGGAAGCTGTTTCTAGTGACACTGACGAAGTTCCTTTGGGGGCTTGTATAGACAAATGGAATCGCTCTGAGGCGAGTTAGACATTCAGACAATGCATGGGCACTTCCGGGGTGGGAAAGGCAATTCCAAGAAGTGGTTTTTACTCTGAGGTACCCAGCGTTTGGGTTAGGCTGCTCCTAATCCATCCCAAATTAAGGGGATGAGGTTTATGGGGAATCCCAGTGTGGCGTAGATGCCCCTCACTCCCTTCCGGTGATCACAGAGCCTTCTGACACTGGCTTCAAGGATCCAGAGCAGAAACGGATTGGGCCTTTCGTATCTGCGGATACAGAACAGTGTGTGTTTCCGGAAATGCCGCAGATCTCTGAATGTCTGTTCTTTTGGGACTTGCCCAGCCATGGATTCCGCCATTTTGCTCATGCTGAATCGCCGAAATATATTTCAACGCTTGTGCAAAGTATCCAAAATACATTTGCGCGGGCGTAAAATGGTGGAATCCACGCCTGCCTGAGCCAGAAGAGTCGATCGGGATCTCCGACGGAACAGGGACCGAATTAGGGCTGATCCTAGCTTCTCGGAGTCTCGTTTTTTTCGACGAGAATCAGGGTCCTTGTCTTGTCCTTGCAAACAAGAACGAGCTAAGAATTGCCCTGACCCTCGCCAGGAAAAGCGAGAATCGCGCTTCCCCCCCAATGCTTGTTTTAAAAACCACCCTTGTACTGCCCTGGCTGCCTCTCTGCGAGTCCGGGGCTGTTGCCGGACTCCTCTCCACCCCCTCCACTTCTCGCTGGGAAGGTGAGGAGGCGTGTTTGCTGAGGTGTCTGCCTCACAGGGGAACACATTTTTTAAAAAACCACAACATTGCACATGCGCAGAATTGCCACTGGGGCCATTCTCCACACGCGCATCCCTTTCCCAAAATGGCGCTGACACTTCCAGCGCTGTTGGGCCGCACGTGCTCAGAACGGTCGCAGAGGCCATTTTGGGCCGACCGATCGTTACATTTCCCCCCCGAGATTCTCGTGGGATCTCGGGACGCTGCCGAGAACCGGAAACGGTTCCCATTGCAGCCTGCGCGAAAGGGGAATGCGAGGAAATCAGGGGCTTTGTGAATGCGTTGCTACTGGGCGAGGCAGGAAGAGGTTAAGGAATGAGTAGTGAATTCCCGGGGGGTGGGTGGGTGCGGTGCTGTGTGAATGAGGGTTTTTTATTAATAATAATATTTCTGTAGCACCCCCCCCCTTTGCCAAATGGCACTCAAAGGGCTTCAGATATAAAACAATATAAAATCAATTTGAAATAGAAATCCATTTAAAACCACTTTTAAAGGGGGAAGGTTGGGAGGGAGGAGAAAACCCATTAAGGGGAACCAGCCGTAGATCCTAAAAGCTCCTGGAGATTAGATTAAGCCTTCAGGTGCTTTTTAAAGGTGAGGAGGGAGGAACGGAGGCAGAACATCTGGACGGAGGGAGTTCCACAACGAGGGGTCCGCCAGAGCAAAGGCCTGATCGCCTGCCAACATGGGAGGGTAGTGACTAAGAGTCAATCTCTCGCTAATGATTGATAAAATGGAGGCATTTAAAATGCAAGTCCGACGGGCTTGATTAAAATGGAGGGTTTCAATACAGTAGAAGGCCCGGCACTCTACGCACCACCTCCGTCCTGGCCTCGTTTGGGAGCAGCCAAAGGGAGTCCTGCAGAAAATCTGCATGAGCAGCTTTGGGTACAACGGATACGTTTATTGTTACCTATTAATGCCAGCAACGTGCCCAGCATGGAACAGTTGTGACCAGAGACAGATCCCTGCCCCAAGGGGCTTACAACCTAGGACGGGCAAGGGAGAGGAGGACCTAACAAGAGACAGACGTTCAGGAAATGGAGACGTCGCAGGGGGTACATCTTTAGCTGAGTGGAGAGGGGAGATCCTGTGGGTCCCCCCACCTCCCCCTGTAGGCTGAAATCCCGGTGGGTTGTAGTAACTAACTGTACTTAAAGGGGGAGGGCAGTGGGGAGCCAGGCCTCACCGGCAGAAAAAACCTCACCAATTTTGGGTTATTAAATTGCCAGGCTGAATTTTCTGTCTGGGAAAGAGTCTGACCTGAGCCTTTGGAAGAAAAGCCAACTCAAAGCCTTTGACAAAAGTTCGGAACCTCCCTCCCGCCGTCTCCTGCAATCATGAGATTATTTCTGAAAGACAACCAATGCTGAGTTTATCATGTGATTTTGCTCCGTTAGGCGACACTCAGGTCACGTGTTCCGGCTTTTCTTTGCAACCTCAAAGTTAAAAAATGCGTGAGTAAAACATTTTACCTCTACCCTCTCCTAGGCTCCTATGAGTAGCGATGGGAGGGTTGGCGGGAGAGTGTGTTTGTCAGAGCCCTCCAGAGAACCATCAAGTTTGTTTTGATAGTCAAGTAAATCCTGCAAATAATTTCAGTTCCTCTCCCACATCACATTTCAGTTTTTTCACAAAAACCACAGGGGGAAAAATCCCCCCCCCCCAAATGCCTTCAAAATACATCTCTAGCTACGGGGTTTCTACTGTGAGAGCCTGAGTCGCGGAACTGAATCTCAAAGAAAAACTGCCGCTATTGATGGCATCGCCAGGTATAGTGGGCAAAGACAACGCCCCGGCTAGTCTGAGCCCCCTTGGCCCACGGTAACTATTGCCCTTTAAAGAATACCAAAGCCGGAATTGGCGGTTCAGCTCCCGCAAAACTTCCCTTTGCGGCAGTTCGAGTAGTACGGTCTCTCGAGCCTAGGCCAAGAGAAGAGGGAGAGACAGGATAGCAGTCTTCACGCAGCTAAGAGGCTGCCCTAAAGAAGCTGGCATGGAGCTGTTCCGCCGGGCTACCGTGGGCTGGACGAGAGCGAATGGGCTTGTTACAGGAAGAGAGATTTCGGTTAGATATCAGGAAACGCTTCCTAACGGTAGGAGCCGGGCAGCCATGGAACAAGCTCTCTAGGGAGGCTGTAGGCTCTCTCGGTCGCTGGAGGTTTTCAGACAAGAGGCAGGACAGGCAGGGATGTTGTAGCTGGGCATCCTCCTGCATCCAAGCAGCGGGTGGGACTGTATCCAACTGTGTATTTGCCTCCCATCGTGCGGGTGCCGCATGCTGCCTGCTAAAGGAATGGCAGAGGGATTGGATTGCAGTAGAGTTTCCCACCCTTGGAGTTAGGGAAATGATGCGGGGCAGGGCAAGGGGAATCGGTCAATCTTTTCTCCCTCCTCCAAGCGGGGGGAAGGCCCCTGTTCTGCCGCGTTTGCTCCCAGCCAGTTGCAGAAGACAGCTGCAGCCCCAGTCACTCTTCCAATGCAGGCAAGTCAACATCACGGCTGGTGTTTATCTCGTGTGGCCTTTTTCCTACCTGATCCTATTTCCTATCTGACGCTATCTCCCAGAAGGAGGAAGCAGAAACATCCTATCTGCAGGCACGTTAAACAGAGAGGATATTTCCTTCCTCCCTAGCCAGACACTCCTGTTTGTTCTGTATTTCATTCACCCCTAGGGGGAAAAACAGGTCAGCTCACGCAGCCGAGCTTAGCTGTGGGCTGGACCCATCTGGCTCATCCAGGCCCCAAATTTAACATTTAAAAAAAAATAAAAAATGAAAGCAGGGCTTATTTCAGTGGAAACCAATTTTGTCGTGGTTTGTGCACGCACTGGTGGCAGTCTAACCCGATGGTGTGAGTTTTAAAACTGGCCTAGCTAAACCAGGGCAACTTTACGTGGATGTGGACCCTCACCGGCTGCATTCACCCCAATCGCTTCTTTTTTTCTCTCTCTTTTTTGATCGTGTGGAAAGACTAGGTCGCAGGGATGCAGCAGGTGAAAACGCGTGTCTGATCCAAAAGGCTGAACTTGGGGAACCAAGGTTTACCAATCGTGCTAATTCCCTCCCACGCATTTGAAGGGATCGAGCGTGCTGTCAGTCTGTCTTCCCCAGAGGGCAGGGCCTTGCAGCATTATGGGATACCTGGCAGCGGCCATGGCGACAGGTTACTTTTAAAGCGGGGGGAGGGAACACGGGAACCGTGAAAATGCAGGTGTACAGTCTTCCGGGGGGGGGGGGACACGTGTGGAAGCAGCCCGATAGGTTTAACCTTAAACTGGCTTAGAACTGATTGGAGACAACAGAGTGACGGATAACCGCTGTTATTCCATATCTGGCCATACCCGCCGCGATTCGGACAGGTCCAGAAGCTGCCACGTGCGATCCATTTAGTGTCCAGCAGATTATCCAGTTACCGATTTATAGCGATACCCCATTGTACCCTTTTAATGCATGACTGTTTGCCCATAATTCCTCTCCTGTTTGTTAACTCCCTCCGCCCCCCGCCCCTCCAAACCTGGGTTTAGAGCAGTAATGGCACTAGGGCTGAGGCACAAGTGTTCCGGTCCTGCAATGAAATTTCGAGAGTGCTTGCGAGTGTCGGTCGGTACTTTGTCAGTTTCCAGTGATTCCGCGCGTCTGCCATTTCCCCCCCCATCGTTTTTGTTACTTTCCCGGCATTTTTCGTCACTTTCTGGGAATTTTATGGCAGTTTTACAGCACTTTAATGACAATTTAAAGCACTTTGCCAGTGATTTGCTGGCACATTCCGGGGGTGCGCGCGGGGCACCCACGAGACTTGAGACTGGCCCTGTAGCATCCCCTTTTGATTTGTGAAAAAGTCATGGGGAAAATGGCAAAAACAACATGAAAGTCCATGTTGCGTGAATCAAGGCGAATGCCCTGCTTCGGCATTCGCCGAGATTCCTCATTTCAGGCCAAAATGGTAGCATTCAGTTGTGCAATAACATGGTAATCTGGTAACGGAAACATGGTAAATTATCTAGTAATCCACTTCAATGGTTAACTGGGCCATTGTAATTGGTTCGTTATCAAATAGCTGCCGAACTAGCCAGAATACCAGTTATTAACTGCAGATAAATTATTATTTTTTGCTGTTGGTTCAGTTCTAACTGAACCGTTAGCAAGATCTTGCTGCTGGCTCTTGATTCCCACGAGTGTCTCGCGAGAATCCTTTCGATTCACATTTCAGTCCTAGTTTAGAGTTTTTCACCTCCCGTTAAGGTTAGCCAAACAGATGCCTCTGGAAGAATCAGAAGCTGAAACTGACTTGCAGTGCAATGACAAAGAGCAAAACTGGCTTTATAAAAGGTATTTATTATCATTTCTAGTTACTTGTGACTGTCGTCATCCGGTTCCAACTCTCTGATTCTAGGATTTATTTAATTTTGTTTAATCCTGCCCTAACGCAAGATCTCGGGGCGGGTTGCAACACACAAAATCGTAGATGGATATAGATAAAACCAGCTAAAAACCCTTATCCCAAATCTCCTCAAACCATATCCCCACCTGCCCAATGCCCAGCTAACTGAGGAAGACTTCCATTGCCTCGCTGAGACTGCGTGAGCCGGATGGGCACATGGTATGTGCGAGAAGGCACTTTGCAGCTGAGCTCAGAGGCCACGATGGGATATGAGGTAGGAGGTGGTCTTTCAGATATAGGAGTCCAGGACATTTAGAGCTTTGTAGATCAAACCCAGCACTTTGAAAGTTGCTGGGAATCAGTGCAGACTGTGGCCTAGTGACATAAGTATCTCTGACCCCTAATCCAGTCACGCATTTATTTATTTGTTTGTTCTCTCACCACTCTCCTCGCTGGATTTGCTGATGGGATAGGTTACAGTTCTAGTTAGTTGTCTCACTGCTGCTGAGGGGGGGCAGTGTTCTCACAATCAACTCTTCCCCACTAAGAACCGTTTAACGCACATTATTAAGCATCCTGTTGTTCTCCGGGGGTAGAGGGGCTTGTATCACTGATCAGAAGCACGGCCCAAGTGTTCGTAATTATTTCACAGTAACGAACCCTGACTGAAGAAACTCATGAATCGGCGAGAACGAAGACTCCTAATTGCCTTCGAAAATCTCCTTACCCGCTTTTTAAAGCAATCTCCCCTTCGCTCCCTGTGTACGAATCAGACTTTTAAAGAGCCCAGCAGGTTGGATGTTACGGAAATTGGGCCTCGCCTATCGTGTTGGGTGAGGGGGGCTGCGGAAGCTCTTTTGAAGAGGCATCTGCTACCGTTGTGGGATGCTCATGGTCGCTGCCCTGCTCAGAGTTTTAGGATGGAAAGCGTGACATGGGAAGAATGATCGGGTAGCTGCTCGTTTCCAACCCCTGTAGAGGCAGTTTTCAAGAATAGGATTTCTAACCTAATCTCTTGTAAAGGTGAGTCTGGAAGGGATAGGAAATTAAATGAAACCTTGAAAGGGTGGTTTTGGCCAGGAGCTGTTCTTTGTCTGTTCAAGCAACCAGAAGTGACAACTGGTTCTGGGGAGAGTCCAGTTGTATCCCTCTACGCCTGAGGTAGTCTCCTCTACTAGGGCATACGTAGCACTTTACCGTCACAGATCCCTGCCCCAATGGGCTTACAATCTAAGATGGACAAGGGGAACACGGGGACAGAAAGACACACACCCACATTACAGATGGGGAACTGAGGCCAAGCAGCTGTGACTTGCCCAAGCCTGCCACGTGAATTCATGGCAAAGGCAGGATTTGAACCCTGGCTTCCTAGGGCAAAGTCCAGTTTCTTATCCACTACCCCACACTGGCTCTCACTGGCTAGGTTATTTTATTTATTTATTAAAATGTATACGCCTCCCTTTCCCAGCGGCTTAGGCGACTCACAAGTAATAAAAAAACATTGAATACGATACAACCTCGCCCCCCAATGGGAGGTCGCAGCAAAGGCGAGGCGTGTTAGGAAGGGAAACGTATTGGAGATGAGACGGTGGCGCAGCCCAACATGCCGACAGGAGGAAAACCCAACGTGGTTGGGTTCAATGGGAGGTTTGCCATGGGGACCACAGAGGGCTGAGCCAGCTCCCATTTTAATCAAGGCGTGTTGCAGTCCTTTGATGTGGAGTTCTGCGAGGGGCACTTATCACCGGTGCTTTTAAAACAAGCTCCCGGGGAAACTGGTCCAGACTAATTGGCCTAAACTCCAGGGTTTCTTTTCCAGGAAGCACCGACGAACAGATTGACCCTTGCTCGTTCGCCAGTAGGGGCGACCCAAAACATATGCCTTCTTCGCCGCCTCCTGTTGAAGCTCACCAGCATTTAAAGCAGGAGCAGGGAGCTTTTTCCCTCCCGGGGGCCACTTTGAAAATGAGTCCCAAGCTCTGAGGGCCACAGAGAAGATGGGGGACCGGGATTGCTAAGGAGGGTGCAGAATAGATCATGGATCTATTCCCCGATCCTCGTGCGTCCGCCCCTGCTCCCTTGCCCTGAGCTCTTGAGGGGCAAGGACCGGCTCCAGAGGCTGGATCCACCTGGCTGTTTACATTGTGCCCGAGCCTGGTCATCTTCCGGAGGCCGTGTAAGATTTTCCTGTTTGTTAGGGCATTTGGCAGGCAGGGAATGGGGGGTTCTGGTGAGTGTTTTGGGGTAGAGGTGTGAAGGGGAGGCAGTTGAGGAGGGGGAAGGTTGGGGGGTTTATGCTTTTTTATATGTATTGTTTCAAATTGTTTTGTAAACCGCCTTGAGCCATCTGGAAAGGGTGGGCTAGACATTGAAATAAATAAATAAAAATAATTAACCGTTTGTTTTTTTTAAATCACCCACAGTTAATATCTGGTATTCCAGTTAGTTTGGCGGTTATTTAGTTAGCGACAGCGGAGTTTAACCAACCAACTGGATTACTGGATCTTACTGTCGTTTACCGCATTACTGCATAATCATTACTACTCTAAAACCAGATCAGGAGGGAATTAAAAAAATGAAATAAGGGTGGTAAATTTATTTCAATTTACACCCTGCCCTTCACCAGAGTCCCGAGTCCCCTTATATAGGGGCAGGAAAACTCCCTCTAAGGGGGTATATGTCCCTGGCTCCCCTTTCTGCCTGTTCCCCCTGCCCCCCTTCCCTGCCACCTCCCCCTTTCCCCCTTTGCTGGATCAAGGAGTTGCTGAGTACCAGGCCGACTCATCAGTTACTCGGTAAAACCAAGTTGAGTACCAGGATACTCTGTAAAAACGGAGTAATTCTGAATACAGAGTTTCCGCCCTACTTGTAACGGACAGCTCATGGATTAATCTGTACCAGTGCAGATGAATCCGTTAGCTGCCCGTTACGAGCGGTTACGGATTTAATCCGAATGCCCACCCCTATCAAACGGTATCCAGTTAGTGTTTGTTGGTTAATCTGACTCCCCTGATTATCAGCTTACTGCACCACTACAAATGGCCTTTTACTGCATTAATACAGCTGCCCATGAGCCTCCGGGGAAAGGCCGGGTGTAAATTTAAATAAATAAACCCTTATTTCATTTTTTTAATGCGCATGCGCACAACAGTTCAATGACCATTTTGTGCAAACGCCTTTATTTTTAAAAATTTAAACCGAACGGCAACGCCCCCGTTTGGTTTAATTTTGTCAACAAATTAATAAATGCCCCTGTGCGAAATGGCCACCAAACTGTTGCGCGTGTGCGCGGCGTTTTCTAAAGTGCCGGTGGCCGCGTCCCCGCAATTTTAGAAAAGGGCAGCCCTCTGCACACGCCCAGTGGCTATCTCATGCGTGCGCAGAACAGCTGCCCGTTTCCAAAATGGCAGCGATGCTGCCACCGCCATTTTGGAAAAGGCTGTGCCTGCGCAGGCTGGGTCTGGTGGCCAGTTTTCACATATGCAATGGGGGGTGGGGGGTGGTTTCGCTCCAATTTTTGGAAACTATTTTCTGTTTTTTAACGGATTTAAATATGAATCAGGAATTAAATCCAGAATTAAAGATTCGAACCATAGTACCGATCCATATCCATAATTGCCCCCGGATGCCCATCCCTACCATTCGATATCCAGACAGATACTCATTTCATCTCTATCCAGGAACTAGAAAGAGACCAGATAAAAACTTGCCAGGGGTCTGAGGTCCACGGCTCCAAGAGAGCCACAGATACCTTTGTGGGCAGACGTGTGGAACTGATTTGTTTCTTGGGCTAGTTTGTCACCAAGGGGCCGCATAGAGGCCCCAGCTGAGAGCTTTCTCCGGTTAATGCCTTGTAGAAACCATTAGCCATGTATCCGTCTGCTTAGGCCACATTTTAATACTAATAAAAAAACATTTGCTTACGTATTTTTTTTCCAGGGATATATTTAATTCTGCAGTGGAAATAAAGGCAGGCAGAGAAATAAATGTGTGTGCATCTATCTATCTATCTATCTATCTATCTATGCAATTGTGCACATTACAGATGTCTAGGGCTCAAGATATTCAAAGAACAGGTAACTAAAGTCCAGATTTCGGCCTGGAAATTTCCAATTTTCCAGACATGCTAAGCTCTGCACCTCATCGAGGCCTTACTTAGGTAGCAATCAATCTTAACCCTTCAAGACACAAATGATTTAAGCAGTAGATTGGGTTCTTAATACATTGCAATGAGCGAACAATGAAAGGGAAGCGTCTCCGGCCAATGCGTGCCAGAGAAATAAAGTAGCAAATAATTAAAACTTCTCTCTGTTTTTAAAGCCAGTCTATTTCATTTCATTTTTAGAATCCAGGGAAGGATTTTTCTCCCCGGAGTTATTTTTTCACGGTCCCCATTTCCCCAGCCCTTTTGTCCGGCAGCACCTTGCAACATTTGGAAGATGATTAATAAAGCAATATTTATTTGCCCTGTAAAACTTTCCCCTTTGGAAGAATTTGCAGCTGCGAGTTTGACCAGCTGGGAATCTGGCATTTTTCCTTTATCTCTTCCCCCACTTCTCCCCCCACCTCTCTCTCCTATTCCCCCCCACCTTTTAAACAAAAAAAAACTGGAAAAGTAAGACACAAACATGTTTTGTTTTTTTTCTTTTTGCAAAGAAAACTGTCCCTAAACTTCCCTTCTACCAAAAGGAACTTTTGAATGTTAACGGTTCTCCCTTCAACGTCAACACTTAGATCTTTAACTGTATTTAAAGGTGAGGAGAAAGGAGTTGGGGGGTGGGGGGGTGGAAAGAAAAGATTTTCTGGGGCAAGGTTTTCCAGACAGGAACCTGCAGGCCTGGGTTCCAGAAGCCAAATTTCGCCTAAAGCAAGAGGATATGAGGATTAAATTAAAAGAGAATTGTTAATTTCTTTTTCTGGTTTTAGTTTTTTTTTCTTGGTTGCTGCTCAGGCAGCCTCTGAATTGATCCAAGAAGTCTTGCCAGGGGCAAATGCGTGGATCTCTGTAACATGAGGTGCCGCGGTCTGAAATATTTTTTTTTTCTTCTAGGTGAAGGGTGGATTTATAGGCAAGGTTGGCAACTGGAGCGGGGAGAACAGGCGTCTTAAGTAGGAGAGCAGCAGGGCCCTGGGATCCTGGTGCCAGCGTATCAAAATGTCAGTTGGTCTCAGCATACGCAGGGGAATCCTAGAAAATCTTGGGGTGTGGAACCTGTGTTCCCTGCTTTGCGGGGGGCAGGGACGTGAACCCAGAGTGAGATTTAGCTTCCTAAAATCAAGAATAAGGCTGCCCAGGAAAGAAGCAAGTGAGCAGCGAAACGCTATACAATATTAACGTTCAGTGGACGGTTAGGAGGGCTCCCCGCCGCAGAAGTATCCTTCCCAAACTCCCGCTTTCAACTCCTTCCTCTGGCCGATTCATGCGGAGGATGTTCTTTCAATATTGCCAACCCCAGGACCTTAAGGGCACGCAATTAATAAAATAATAATAATAATATTGCCAACCCCAATGGGCCAAGCATCCTCCCGTTCCCCCATTTTAGACTTGCCAACCCTAAATAGTCCCAAATCACAAGCCCACTCTCTAAAATTTGTGCGATGTGTATTTTTTTTAATGGAAAACGTGGGGTGCTTTTTTGTTGGGCTCCTGATTTCGGACCCTTTCGGGGCACACAGCTTTTCTCTGTAAGTGCCAGGGTTAGACACTAAGGGCGCAGTCCAGCTCCGTGAAACCAATGGCTCAATTCCCATTGACGTCAGTAGAAGCTAGATTGTGCCCTTAATTATTATTATTATTATTATTATTATTTTATTATGCTCTATCCATTGGAGTCTATAACTCAGCTTCTATCGAATTTAATGGTGGAGGGTTGTGTCCCAAATCTCCCAACTTCAGACCTCTAGGTTGAAACACCCCCCCACCCCCGAAAGTCTCTCAGTGAAGTCTTGGCAATTGCCAACCTGATACTGGCTTGAAATTCATGAGATTTACAATTTCTTTAATTTTTGGTTTCTGTGCCTTCCAGGAGGTCACTCTCCTGCCCCCACACACAACCATGCGAGTTTCTTAAAAACTTGCTTTTTTTAAAAAAAGAAAAAAGTAAGCCAGACATGATTCTTGTTAAAAAACTTGACTCCGGGAGCTCCAGATATTGCAGACCTTGCCACCAAATTCCCAGAGTTGGCCATACTGCTTTTTCTTCCCTTAGTAAAAAACACGGAGACAGACACCCCCCCACACACAGTTCCAAAGAAAAGCCAGCCCCCACCCCACTGCCTGTATTTAAACCCACGCCATACAAGTTTGTCGGCTTTTGATCAGATGAGTTGCCAGACTTAGAAGAGCTTTCTCAAACGTGCCTTTTGTTCTATCCAGGAATTGAGATGAGCCTTTTGTAAATGTTTGCAGTTGAAGACTAGCTTCTTGGTTTGTTTCTCAGCGTTATTTTTATGAAGTTTGGAGGTAGAAAGGGGGATCCTTTTTCTAGCGACCTCAGCAACATTTTCCAAAGAGGGAAGGTGCAACCTTTCTCTCAAAGGATCACAAAGCATTGGAAATATATGTTCTCCTTCGTATTCATGCTTTCTTTCATTTTTTTCTCTCTTTTACTTGCTTTCGCTGTATCCCATGTAGTCATTCTTCAACAACTGAGGTTTCATACCTTATTGGAAAAAACAACAAAAGCTCACCCATCCCTTACGTGCCATCAATAGAGCTGGTGGAGGAACTGTTTTTATTCCAGCAAAATAATAATAATAATAATAATAAATTATTATATAATTAATCAATAATAAAACCTTTTTAAAACCCTGATGAAACAAATAAACTGACAAAAATGAACATTTTCTGCCTAAAGCTTCATCTTACGGGAAGAGTCATTTTCTATTATTATTATTATTATTATTATTTTTAAAGTTTTTGTTTGACCAGTTCTGGTAGTTAAATTATACATACATTTCCCCCCACTGTGTTTCTTTTTGGGGTGCTGAAAGGAAGGGGCATTTTTGCAGGGGACTGTGTTCTGGTGATAATCATCTAGGTAGTGGGTGTGGTGCCCGTGTTGGTCCCAAATGTAAGCGATGGAGACGTCGTAGCTGAAATAATATATTTGATTGGACCAACTTTGGTTGGTGAGACTATGCAAGCATTCAGGTTACACGGGGACCTTCCTCAGAAACAGAGCATAGCAAGTCAGAAATATAGAAATTGAGCAAGTGCAGGGCAGGAAGATATGAAGAAGTACCACGGCGACATGGGCGGGAGCGGACAGGACAAAGTTTCTAGAGAGGGGGCTGTCAGTAGGGAGGAAAAAAGTAAGAGATGCTGGACATTTAAAAACAAATCTAAAAAAGTATATTTGTGTCAGAGAGGAAGAAACAATAGGTGATAGTAAATATAGAGGACAAGGCTAAAGCAAAAATATGGGTCAGAGTGTTTATAGGGAATAGTTTGCAGAGCTTCCGCCCAGTTCAGAGCAGAAACACGGATTGGTCTTTAAACGAGGAGAAAGTACTTTATTAGGGGGCCACCCTTATTCAATAGCAATTTCTCTATTGCTGCTTGGTGGCAAATGGCTGCTTTTTGATTCCCACCGATCTCTGGCTTTTACCCGGTCGATTTTACTTCTCGCTCGGTCATTATTCCCAAACCGGCCCGCCCCCAAAAGCCAGTGCCGATACAGAAGCATTTCTGTTGCATCCCTGGCTTTATGTAGAAGCCTGTTCAAATAATTTACTCTTTGTGGTTTTGCTGGTTTGCTTAGGAATGGTTTTAAAAAGCCTCTGAGAATGAAATATCTTTGGTATAAATCTGTGTGCTCTCCTACTCTAGTTTTATACAAAACAAAACCCCACCAAACCATTCTAACCAAACAACCACATTTATTTCCTAGTTCAAGCAGTCCCTCTGATTTTACTAGTAGGTGTGCATGTTAAACGTGCGTAGGACATTTCCTCATCTCTTATCGGGAAATAGCATGGAAAAAGCCAGGCGTTTTCTACTAGAACCAGGAGGGCTGGCAGGGTTGAGAGGCTCTGGGCGTGTGGAATCTATTACTTTATGATGCACGGTGTTGGGAATTTCGCTAGGAGGCAAGAGTAACTGCTTGGAATCCGTGGGCAGGGACCGCCGAGCACCTTGCAAGAGGATCCTCCCGGGCTGTAAAATTCTCAGGCCACTGTTAATTGTCGTAAAGCACAAGACGTGCGTGCGCTCCTGTGGCGGCCAGAGAAAGAAGTTCCAGGATTTAGTCAGGCCACCCCCAGCTTGAGAAGGGTTTTTATAAAACTCATATTTAACGCCTTCAACATTGGGATTTGGGGAGAAGGTTAAAGAGGCCCAGCTGAATTCCAGTCAGGGTTTTTCACATCTCGGTGTTGGAGATGGTGCGTGACGCGGTGACCCCTTGGGAGAACTCAATGTATCCTAATTCTCAGGCAACCTCAGCTGTAAAATCCCACCTCCCTGCTCCTGCCACCTTCGCGTTGGCACAGTAAACGGGGCGCCGCCTGGCGTGTCCGGTGAAGACCTGCTTTTAAAACAAAACTGAATTTGAGTCCCTGGGACACGCTCCCCAGTCCAGTCATTGGCGGACGTGTGTTGTTTTTATGCTGGGCTGAACAAAGAAAATAACCAACCAAACAAAGGGATTTGGTCGAGGCAGGAATCCTAGGGCCAAACTCGCTTTGGGGCTAATGTGGGTCTTTGTTTGTGCAAGGGTGACTGGAATGAATTTAAAATTGGGCAGGGCATCCTCCACCATTAAAGTCAATGCGAGTTTTGCAGTTGACTTCTGCGGGCAAAAGATTGCACCGTAAGTAAGATTTGGCGGCAGGGGTGGGCATGAATGTAAGGGATAGATCAGGGGGATTGACTGAGTGATGCTCACAAATCTGGGGCGAACTGGATGCAGGATATCCTGCGAATTGGGACAGGATACCGTTTAATTAAATCCAGCTTTTGACTTTGCAGAGTGCGAATTAACAACTCCCGCATTAATGCTCCAGAGCCCAGACCCGCAAAACTAGGGATGATGGCAAAGTGTAAACAAGGGGACCCCCCAAACAAAAGATCTTCCCACTAGCCCACCCACCGGAGAAGAGGAATAGCTTTGCGTTAAAGTGTCAAACCGTTGCCTTAGACTGCGGGTCATACATACAGCTGAAATGAGTATCCAGTGCTATCCGGCTAGTGGCTATCTGGTTAACCAGATGACTAATTTATTGTGACGCCATGCATTACAGCGACCGCCGTTACCGTATGTCCATAATCTTTTTTTCTTCGAGTCCCTCTCCCCTCCGGACCTAGTTTTAAAATAGTAACGGTAACATTTGGTTATGCAGTAAACAGTAAATGCGGTAAACCAGTTCACTTTCACGGCACTATCTGGTCATCTGGTTCAGCAGTTAACCTCCATGGTAACAGGGTGAATTACTGAATTACTGGCAAACGAATTGGAATACGAGATGTTAGCTGTGGACCATTTCTTTGCTTTCTGTTTCAGCACTAGTCACAGCGTGCGTTGAAATTTGACTTATGATGAGTTAATGCTGGTATAAGTTAAAAATAATTTATGTTTATGTCGTGCCAGCAATGCACCTGGCACTGAGCAGTCATGAATTAGAGACAGGCCCCTGCCCGAAGGGCCTTACAATCTAGGAGAGACAAGGGAGAGAGGAACCTTGGAGGAGACAGACAGAGATACATTCATAAAGCGGAGAAGTCTCTAGTCGTTACCACTATGGTCACTACCTCTCACTTGGCTTTCACCTGGAGAAAATGGGGCCACATTGGGAGGGAAAGAGTTGCCTCGCCCTTTCTGACATAACCCTGCTCCTTACAGAGCACGGTGACATCACCGCACTCCGCGGGGGCCGCGAAAGAAAGGAGGGCAAAGAAGCTTTCACCCCCATTTCTATCATACCCTGCCCTTGTAGAGATACGTGACGTCACAGCTCTCCATGGCCGCGGGCCCATGGTGAAAAGGTCAGGATAGTCCCTATGACTGATCTCTGGAAGCCTCAATTCTCTGGGTTAGATATGGACCCCCTCGCCCCACTCCCAGCTGATCCAGAGAAATCAGGGCTTCTCCAAAACCCAGAGAGGTGGCAATCCTATTTACAATGATCCAAGTTTGTCCATTTTTTATATCAATGAAGATAGACACAACTGATGTTACTTTTCCTCATTCTATAAAGTATAAATAGCAAAATCCCCCCCAACAATGGCCTTTGCCAACCCCTTCGATCCTCTGATCAAATTATTTTGGGGTTACCCCTGCACAAATACTCTTCCCCCCACTCTCCCATGGTGTAGACAAAGCTCAACTTTGGGCCATGGAAGGAGTCGCACGGCGGTGACATTACTCCCAGGTGAATTGAAAACTACTCCTGACAGGGAGCTCTTTTGGCATCGGGCCCTAAGGTTTTACAAAGAAGTTGTCCTGGGTGTCTGGGCCAGTGTCGTTTTGTCTTCAGGAGGATTTAGCGGTGATTGTATTCTTTCTTCCAGAGAAGCAGAAAAGAGCAAATTGTATTCCCCCCCCCCCTCCCCTTTGCAACGTTCTGTTGAAAGGACCCAGCGCTCGGAGTAATTACCAGGAATGTTTAAAATATATGGCCCTACGTCCGTTAGGGCAATTTAGCAAGGGACTCTCTTTAAGCACGTGAGTAGAGGCGTGGGTTTGGGTGCTAGGCATGTGACCTTGGAATCTGCCGAGTCAGGCCGCAATAAGACTTCTTCCCAGAGGGCACGAGGGCATCTTGGAATGCTTCATCACTGTCCCGACTGACTTGCAAAGGTTTCGTCTCCGTTAGGCGGACAGACCGTGCCCAGAAGAACTGTAAAACAAACTGCAGAATAGGAGTTCGGCAGGGGAGGGAGAGAAATACTTGTTTGGGAAGGTGGGTAGATGCTTGGGAGCTACACCGAGATCAGGGTGGAGGGAGTGCATCGCTCTTGTGAGAGAAGAAAGACTGGAAATAGCTTGGCTCAGCTAAATGAAATTCAGGGCCATAGCAAACCAGAAGCTTGTGTCTGTCAGCTTAAAAACCCGCCGCAGGATCCAGCCTTCCCTCGAACAGGAAGATGCCAGATTAAATACGGAGAGGCCGAATCTCTAACCGTTGTTTTTTTAAATCATAAAATAAAAAACTTTGAAATCATCGGTCGGGAGGCCCGTTCCTAGGCAAGTGGAAATCAGTGGCAAAAGCTTTCAAGGAGGGCCTGATCCTTGCATGCACTTACACACACAAGTTGCTGTCCTTCTAACAGGACCGCACCTGTGAGTAACGTCACTGCTGTGTGTGGCTGCAGCACGGGCGACCGCGCACAAAGCAGCTTTGTGTCAAGTGGGAATTATTACCATTTTAATAAAAATGTGGATCGAAAAAATAAGTTTCGAAACATGTTTTCTCCTCCCCTTCGCCCTCCATTTGGAAACGCATCGCGTCGCTTCAAATTCCGTGATGGGTCGGAGGGGAAAAGCTCATCTTTTTGTAAGGGTTAGAATAGATTTTTAAATAAATGTTCAGCATGGGGATAATTAAAGTGTGAAGTATAAATTGCCCCTGTTCTTTCCTGTGGCATGCATTGTCTTATCTAACGCTGGGAACTTCTTTTAGGAAGGAATATATAGATATATATTTTTTTCTTCCTTCAATTTTATTGCAGCCTGATTTGCAAATCCAGAAAACTGGCAAATCTCAGCAACTCCAGGTGTCTTTCTTGCCCAAGTCTGTTAAGGCGACGTTAACCTCCCTTCAGCCGAGTTCACGTGTGATTGGGGCTTTCGTTGTCGACTGCAAAGAGTGGGCTTAAAACCTGCCGTTACGCACGGAATGAGCAGTCACAGTTTTTGTAAACATCTCCAGATTTATTTTATTTTTTTAAAGGGAGATGCAAGCAGAATAATATTAATCCCTCAAACCCCTGAAGTTCACCCGGGATCCTGGCCTGCCTTCTCCCCTCTTTCCATGCATGGCCCTTTATAAAAATTTATTTTTAGTCGGGAACCAAACTGTGGCAAAGACTCTCTTTTCCTCGCATCGCTTTCTGGCTTTCCTTTTCCAAGGAAATGCTTCCCCCCTTCGTCTCTAAACCCTCATTGATCTGAATGATCAGGAACCCAATTCCATTCTTACTTGTTTGCCTGGAAAAATATCCCTCCTACCACGGCCATTTGCCTGTCGAGGTGGCAGCACCCTGCCCCCCACTTTTGGAGAGCAGGGGAGGGTGGAGGTTGAGGGTCTATAGTGCTAAGTTACGTAGGATGAAATGGGTGGAAATGCATTCTTTTCGTGAAATGGGCCCAACCCCACAGTGCAGATTTTTCAACTGTCATCTCTTTTAAGAAGAATAATATTTTGCATTAATAAATCTAAGCAAAGACGTTGTCTTGTCACACCAAAGAAATCCCAGTGACGACATCCGAGTGTCTCCCTTCGATCTGTTCTTAGAGCTGGTGGCTGCTTTGGATCAGGCCCTGAATTTTTTTCTGCCCTTAAAGGCTTTCTGTCTTTCCACGTCTTGATGGCCAACGTCTCGAGTTTGCCAGGAAGGAAAACGAACCGGTGTAAATTCACCGAGTGAAGGTTTCACCGGAGTCACGCCGGATTTATACTGGTGGGGCTGAAAGCATGGAGACTTGCTGTGCGGGGGAAGGCCCCATAAAAGCTTCGCCGGTTGCAGAACAAAATGTAAAAAAATAAATTTTAAAAATAATTGGAATTGCATTTCCAAATAAATAAATAAATTTAAAAATACACCCACAAAACGTGTTCCCACCTTGCAACTTTTATTTTAGCTCCCGTCCCTCTGTACATTTGCCCGACCCATTTTTATTATTCTGAGACATTTTCCATTTAATTAAATTGCTGTTGGATTGTTACCTTCTTGAGTGTTGTGGCGTTTCATTTGCCAACGGATGCCTTGCGTTGGCTTTTGCATAAGTGCAAACTTTTTTAAAATATATTTATTTTTATTTATTTTTCAATTTAATACCCGGCCCCTCCTGCCATCAGACAGCCCGGGGAGGGGCGGGGGCTTACAATATAAAAAGGCAGAGATGTTGTAGGAGTTATTTTGCCTTTGGTGGTGTGTTTGAGCGTGCATGCATATGCGTGTGTGTTTGTGTGTGTGTCCCCTCCTCTCCTCTCCTCTCCTCTCCTCTTCTAAAACTGGGGAGCAAATTTCAGTGCTTGTGGGAACAAAGGACCGATAGAATTGGCTACATTCAGGTACGCCAAAGACACCAGCTGTTCATTTTCTCCCTGCTTCCCCCCTCCGTTATTGAACCTCATCCCACTCCACAACCCTCTTGTTGTTTCATTCCTACGAGCCCGCACAAAGTTATGCCAGTTCACTTCAATCCTCTTGTCCTTCTTAAGCCTCGGCCTCCTATGCATACACAAAGCTCTTCTGATGCCCCTCAGTCCCAACCTGTAGCTCCCTGCCATTCCAGTCTCACCAATACCCCAACCCGCAATCCCATTGTTCTCCAAGCTCACGGTTCCCCCTGCTCTAAGCTCTATTGACACCCCTGCGTCTTTGACCACTTATCACCTGACCATAATGACCATAACCGATTGTCCTAAACTGTTCAGTTGCTCCAGTACGTGATCAAAGGCACTTCTAATAATATGATCATAACAAAGATCATATTTAGGTAACACCATAAGTCCTTGAAGTCCTTTACACTTGCTAATTAACTAGAGACGTAAGAGGAGACCCAATTTTTTTGGTTTTGCTGGTAGCCCTAGCCTTGGTCTAGATGTGCTTCAACCAAGCTAGGTGGCATCGAGACCCATTATCCTTCTGATCGTCAACACCACACTGTCATGCATGGATCTGTGTTGGGTGGTATAGCCAACCCCATGGGTTTCAATTCCTTTAGAGAGGAATCGGAACCAGCTGGCTTTGAATCATTACCAAATAAGTCCAATCTGGGGGGGGGCAGGGCATATGCCCTATTTAGCTATGGTGCTTAGCATCCTAAAACGAATGATAAAACATCAATTGGGATTCATGTGGCACAACAGCATTAGGGCTGGAAGAACATCTCCCCATCTTGGTTCTCGCTCCACGCAATGGTAGCTGGGCCTTATTCCTGCCTGCACAGCTCCCTTTTTTATGTCGGTTGATTTACACATGGGTAGCCATGAGGGAATCGGCCACGGCACATTTAAACATCTGATTATCTTGCACCAGTTAGCTTTGATGGGGTCATTCTGGTGTGCTTGATAGTGGTGGCATGTACGTCTGCATATTCCTGGGCATTCGCACTCATCAGAATCTAACCCCCAGCCCCACATCCAAAGTTTGCAATTCTACCCAAAGGCTAAAATGGTTTGGTTTTTTTGCTTTCGCATGGTCCCAATCCTGCCATACAAATTCAGGTTGGTTGCGTACAGAAGACAGGATTAAGTCTGTTATCTGAGATCCAAAATGTCTAGCATCTCTCCCTCCCTCCCCGCGATTTAAAAAATAACACCCTCCCCAAATCCCCTCCCGCGTGTAGATTCATTTTTGGGGTTTCTGTCCGCTTCATTCTTTCCCTTCCAAGTGCTTGGAATAATATTAAATTATGGATTAGTTTTAAAAGTTTGCAACCTCACTGCTTTAAATCCGTTGATTCTTCATCTCCCCAATCCCAGCTGCTTTTTCCGCTGCCAACAATCATCCCCCCCCACCTTCAAAAAAGAAAAAGAAAAAAAGGCCCACTGCAAATCAACCTTTTCCTGAATGTTTTAAAGGGTACGGATCTATATTTCCCTGCACAAACCGACCCTGTGCTGGTATTTTATTTTCCTTTCTGTGTTGTTTGTGTTCTCTGCTTACACAGGGGAAAAAAATATTTGAATGCAAGCTGGGTTTTTTTTTTTTTTTGTGCAAATAGAACACTGAAAGGGCTAGTGAACCATGATTCAAGAGACTGAGGGGGAGCCCCTTTCTTTCTTAGCATTAATTAACTCAAGTTCGTTAGGACATTGAATCTGCCGCACAGTTTTCTCTTGTATGAGCTAAATCAGGTCAGGGAGAGAGAAACTTTCCAGGCAAACACTTTGTGTTAGAGCAGCAGGAGAGTGACGAGAGGGGAGCAGGCTGGTAGAAGGGAGTGATATTTCCACGTGGGTTATAATGTCCTTGTTTGTGTTAGTGTGCGTGTGCGAAGGGCACAAGCGAAAGCACACCTCCTGACGTTAAAAATTCATCCCATCGGATTTGGAACGTGCTTGAACAGCCCAGGTTCGGCGTTCCGGCTGCGTTGCAAGCAAAGGAGCGGAGGGGAAAATGAGAATATTCCTTCTCTTCGGTGCCAGGCAAGAGTTGCCTTAACACATGCCTTCTACTTTTATAGCGCAAAGGATTTGATTTCTTTCCGTCTCCCACGGTGGCTGGCTGGGTGGGTGTTGCGTGTGGTGCCTCATTTTCTGATCGGAAATAACGGCGGGTACATCGCCGGAGTGGGACCGTGTGCGCTATTTTACAAAATTCAAAATAGCAGAAATATTGGATGGATCCCTCCCCACCTTTCAATCTCATATCGCCATGGGCGCTGTCAGGTCCCGCCCCAAATCAGCAATCCCCCCCCCCCATATTATATCCAGCTTTTTCTCTCCCCCACTGAGGAGGGGGGGAGATGTTTTTGAACTAGTTCTTTTTTAAAAAAACAAACAAAACTAAATTCTTTGCAAGTGTAAGCCAGAGGCTAATAGCGCACGGCTCTCGCTAGCCCTGTGGAGAGTGGAAATTTATGTGCTATTCATTCACTGGAGGAATCGTTTGCCAGGGTGCTACTGACTGTTTCTATGGCAACCTCGAGAAAGCTTTACATACTGCTGCTGCTGCCGAAAAAGAGAGAGAGAGAGGGCGAGGGTGAGACCCGAAATGAAAAAAAGAGAGAGAGAGAGAGAGAATGAGATCAGGAGTTGGAAAGTTTTGACGTGAAGTTATTAAAACTCATAAACTATCTCCCAGGCTTCAGAAAGGCCCTCCATCCCCGTCGCTGTAAAAAGTGGGAGCCAAGGAGCTTGCAGGGATCATGTCCATGGGGACAAAAAAAGAGGGGGGGAGCTCTTTTTTGGAAGGGCCAAATAAAGAGGGGGTTTTTTTTTGTTCCCCCCCCCAGATAAATAAGTAAATAAAATTCCAGTATCGTTGCCCCTCCCAGGGGGTTGAACTGAGGTTAATAAAGAGAGAAATATTCTCTCCCCAAACGATGGGTTACGGGGTGAAGGAAAGCAGGTGCGAGGGTCCTCCAGCCAAGTCACGATACCAGTTCAGGCTGTGGAACTTCTTTTCATATGGATCTTTTCATCCTCCCTTTCTTTCTTTTGTCTACTTCCCCAACTTTTCCTTCTTTCTCTCTCCTCCTCTCCTTGGTTTGCTTCCCTTTTTTCCCCCTACTTCCTTCTTCAAATGTTCTCTTTCCCTGCTACCTATTCAACCATCTCCTCCCTTTTGGGTCTTTCCATTGCATTCCTTCCCCTCTGCTCTCCCCATTTCTTTGTCTTCTCCTCATTTTTAAAGGGGAGAAGATTTTCTCAAGCCCCAACAATCCCTGCTGTCACTTCCAGTCTCTGGCTGTAACCCACGAAACCCCAAAGTGATTTCCTGTTTAACACCCAGCCACATGGTCAGGTCCTTGCTCGACCAGTACCTCCAGTAATCAGAAACAAGGGGGTTGGGGCACACATTTTCGGAGAAACCTGAATGTCCCTTCCGAAAAATGGAAAGTCTGCAAGCTCAGGCTGACGCAAGCAAAATGACAATCGGCTGCCGTCTGAATCCTCTTCCACCCCTAGAGAAACGGAAAATGCATCTTAAGGGCAATCTATTAACTAGGTCTGGAATTCGGTATTCGGAATTACTTGGTTTTTACCAAGTATCCTGGTACTCGACTCTGTTTTACCAAGAAATCGGCCTGGTACTCGGTATTCTGTAACTCCTCGATTGAGCAAAGGGGGAAGAGACAGGGAAAGGGGCAACAGCGAAGGGGGCAGGTGGAATGGGTGACGGGCAGGAAGAGGAGCCAGGGGCATATACCCCCTTATAGGGGCTTTTCCTGCCCCTACATAAGGGCACTTGGTACTAGGAAAAATACTCAGTAAAATTTTACCAAGTATTTTGCCGAGTACGGAGTATTCGGCCGTGTTACCAAGGACCAGTCGAACGCTCGGGCCCAATCCTCGGAAATACTCGCAAATACTTTTTTTAGTATTTGGTTTCACCCCTAGTATTAACCTTACTGGATTGTTTTGGTGTTGGGGTGGAATGGAGAAGGATCGGCATTGATCAGAAGTCCTACAGTTTGGCCCAGAACTTTGATCCGGGGCAGGAATTTCAAAGAGGCTCATGTAGGCCGTCAAATAAAAGCCAAACTTTCAAAAGCCCAGAGCAGTTCTGATTACATTGTTTTATTGTGGACGTTGAGATCTTTGGAAAATCCTACTTGTCTTGGGCTGGTAATCAATCCAATATCTCTTGTTAATCAAAACAAATTCTATCCTCTCCCTTAAACAATGTATTATTATTATTAATGATATGATTTTGCTGCAGTGCTTTGCTGAAGGTCACGCTTCAGAGGAACACTGTGGTATTTTTACAAGAGCCCTCTCCACGTACTCTGTCCAGCCGGAACGTCCTCTCAGTCCATTTGCAGGCAATACGGCCTAAGCTGAAAGGACGCAGAAGGACTTTTCCCAGGCAAAGCTCCCAGGTTGAGGTCTCTGGGTTTGGGTTTTCCTGGCCTCTGCTTTGGTGGGATGTTTTTGCTGTAGGATCGGGTCTTGATGGCATCAAATACTGGAGTGTTTCTTTCTAACTATCATTGGAAGGCCCCAAGCCTGCCAGACAGACACACAGGAAAACCCACTGGCTGTCCAATGGGGCAGCGACATTGGGGCTGTTGTATTTTTTGTCATGTTGGCAAATTTGGGCGTGCGGGGAAGCAGCTTCACAACAGTGGCATGTGCTTGTTTTTCTCTGCTAAGGGGGAGTCTAATCAATGGCTCCACACCTTCAGGACAAGAGGAGGTGCCTTGAAATTTTCCGTTTTGCTAAAAAAAAATATCCTTTTTTTGTTTTTAATTTTTTTTTCTTTTTCTTCATTCATTCCCCCCCCCATCTCCCCCTCTTCTTTTCACATATTTCCATTTTCTCATCCTTCCCTTCCCTCCCCCCATCCAGACGTCTCTTTATGTGATTTTATTTTCACCTACTAACCCTCATATCCTGCCGCGGTTGCGACCCGTGTCCTGTTTACTGGACACTTTTCAAGTTTTTACGCTCTCTGGCCAGACCGTTGCTGAATCTCACGGCCAATCTTGCCCGATTTGTTTGGCTTTGGGGAAAAAGAGAGAGAGAGAGAGAACTTCAAACTGTTGCTTTCTCTTTCCGAGGAAAACAAAACCCCTCTTCAATTCTGCCAATTCCACGCCAAGAGAAAGTGAAAGTTTGCAGCAGGGTTTAGACTTCAACTGCTTGGACATCGCATACATTGTGTTTGTGCCGGTTCTTTTCCTTTAGAACCTTTAAAAAATAAATAAATCTGGTTTGTGTTTTATTTTTTATTCTTCCCCCGTCCCTTTCTTTTCTTCTACTTTCACACTTGCCCTCTCACCTCAGAAAATGCGTGCAGGTCTTTTGTGTCTTGATGGAACAGGTCTTCCTTCCTGCACACCTACCTTTAATCTCCCTGATAGAGTAGAGGGGGCGGGAGGGCGAGGTTTAGGGGGGAGATTACCTTTGTGTGGGCCCTGTAGAGGCATGTCACTCAGGTCAGGGAAAGGTGTGGGGTGGCCTGGGTTTTACCAAGCAGGCAAGCCGGGTTCTGAGCCGCCGCTTTCTGCGAGGGAGAGGATGAGTCTTACCTCCTGCTTCTCTGTAGCACAGTCTGCCTGCTGCCATGCTTGCTGAGGGGAGCAGGCATGGGGGGAACGGCTGTCACCCCCCTTCTCAAGCCATGCCAGCCATGACGGGGGGGAAGCCTCCCCCCCCCCCCCCCCAGTCTGCAAGAGCACTGATTTGGCAACCAACTTGGTTTGCTTGAAAGCTGGCAGGAGGGCCCAGGCCTGGCTGCAGCCGGCCGTCACAGAAAGTGATGGCTTATCCTTTGTGTCTTCCTCACTCTCTCTGTCACTGGAGCTTTTGGCCTCCCAGGGGCAGGAGCTAGAGCCATGTGGGTTGGGGTGGCCGCCAAGGAGAAGGATGCCCAGAGATTGCGGGGCGCGCTCAGAGGTGGAGGCAACTTCTTCTTTCAATGTACAGGGTGGGTGGGTGGGGGTATCACAAACACTGCCCCTGACGCAAGCCCCTTTCCTTGCCTGTGTCCTTGCAAGCCCCTGGGGGCGTGGGTAGGTTGATAGGGAAAGTCAGGGAATGACCCTCCCGCCCGCAGCTACTGCGGCTGTTGTTATCCGGAGCCCCCCAAATGTTGTACGGCGCCGCCGCGGAAGACACAAAGACTCTGCCTTTCTCTCTCTCTCCAGACTTTTAGTATTTGGGGTTTTTTTGCTCACTTTCTCCCTGTTTCTTTTTATTTTTGTCTTCCTTCCTCTTTCCTCCTTTTTCTTCTCTTCTTCTTTTTCACTCATCCCTTTTCTTTTGACTTTCCTTTATTGGCTTTTGGGCTCTCTTCCCCCCCGTCCTTTCTCATCCTTTCCTGTTCTCTTTTCCCCTTTCCTCCCTTTTCTCAATACGTTTCTTTTTTCTTCCACCATCAGGTTTTCTGGCCTAGACACGGTCAAGTCTACGGCACGAGCAGCGTTAATCCTGCCTCAGAAAGAGTGATGGCGGGGAGGAAATATTTTTGAAATTGTTGGTTCGGACTGGGGGAACATTGAAATAGTATAACCTTTGCAATCAAATTAAGTTTTTGTGTATGGGATCTTGGGGCCGTTTGCTCTTACGGCAAACCTTTGTTGCCACAAATTTGTGCCTCAGCATTGAGTGGGCAGGAGATGAGTGAGCGGGTGTGGTGCGGACTCGGAGGGGCTGACCTGCCATCCGCCGTGCTCGGTAGAGAGATTCCTACTGAGTTTCCTGGGCCTTGGCTCCGGCCCTCGCTAGGCAATAGCCGAAACGATCACTGGCATGTGTGTTGGAGGGTTTTTTGAAATCGATGTCTCTGCCGCTGAAGAAAAGCATTGTGGCTTAATCTCAACCTTGTGTGCGTTGCAGGGGAGGGAGAGCAGCAGGTTTTTGGAATGGAATCTTCTGTCCTTTTAAAAATATATATATGGAGAGAGAGAAAGAGAGCGCGGGAGGGAAAACGGAGAGAGAGAGAGAGAAAGACAGAGAGAAAACTGGAACAGCTGCTTTCTCCAAGGCCTTGTGGGACTGTCGGGTTTTGTGTGTGTGTGTTGTTTTTTTAAATACAGAGGGGGAAAGAGTTGAGGGTGGATGGGAAGAGATTTATTTATTTATTTAAAATATTTTGACGGTCGCCTGCTTGCCAACAAAAAAAAAAAGAAGAAGAAGCAAAAAAAATTCCGCCAGCCGATAAAAAATTCATTGCAGCCGGACTTTGCTTATTCATTAGATATGAACTTGTCGATTTGGCAAACTGTTCTCACTCTCTTAACAGCACAGCCTCTCTCTCTCTCTCTCTCTGTGCCACCCCCCATACCCTGGTTTCTGCTCCGCCACCCCACCCCCCTGCCGCCTCTCTTTCCCTTTGATGCAGCCATTGGCTGCTCCGTAGATGTGTCTCCTTGCCAAATAGGTGGGTCCTTCTTCTCTCTCTCCTCTCCGAGTCTTTTTTTTTTCTGCTGGCATTGGCACGGGCAAATGGTTGGGGACTGAGCGTGAAAGAAGAGAGAGAGAGTTTAAGAGGAAAAAGGGAAAAGAGAGGGGGGGGGAACCAACAACAAAAAAACCCCAAACCCCAGCACTTGGGTTTTGCCAGCGGCCGAGCTCAGCCGATCCCTAGACCTGCGATCGCCCCTTCTTTTGGGTGGAGGAACCACGTCTAAGTTTACATCTCTGCGCCTCTGCAAACGCCGAAAAAGCTTCTCCCCCCCCCAACCCTCCCAACCAGCCCCCCCTTCTCAGCTGCTGTTCCTCTCCCATTTATTATTTTTTTAATTTTTTTTTACTTTCATTCCTCCATTTATTTATTCCCCCTCCCCCCCTCGCAAAGGGATGTTCAGCAGTATTATTATTTTTTTAAACCCTACTGCAGCGGGGAGGGGGGCGTGTTGATTAATTTTGCCTGTTTCCCAACGCCTCTGTTCCTAACCCACGTCCTTTGGATTTTTTTTTAACTCTCTCCTCTTTTTAACAATATCCGCCCCCACCCCCGGCACATGGGGTGGCAATCGAGAACCTAATCAAAACCTGCCCCGAACCCCATATAGAAACGAATCCACACGCTTCCTTCCCTTTCTCTTAATTTAATTTTTGTTGCCTTCCTCCTCTATCTTCCCCTCCTCCTCTTTCCACCTCACAGCCCCCACCTCCTCCCCACTCCCCCCCCCCCAACCCTGCAACTCTTTTGAGTCCAGAATTTCTGAATCGGGGGTATAGCTTCGCCGGGATGAGCCGGAGGAATGGTAATTATTTTGATTTTCGACGTTTTTCGGGGTGCTTTGAAGCTTTAGAGAAACCAGATTTTTTCAGCCCCCAAAATAGCCTCTCAGGAAAACATCTGGCCGCGTAGAAGTTAACCCTAATATTGGGGTGCAGCAAAGGGATGGGGGCCAAGTCTATCTTTTAACCCCGATGGTGCCAAAACAAACTTTTTTTTTTAAAGGGGGATGGGAGAGAGAGAAGGCAGACAAAATGTAGATTTTTTTTTAAAATAAATGTGAATTTTTTTCTTTTCTGTTTTGGTGGGAAGTAGAGGGGCAACCAGTGAAAGAAAAATTTCAAACAATTGCCCCCAATTCTGGTTGACGAGTTTCTTGTAGGCTGGTGTTCTGCTTTGTTGCTGGGTCAATGGTGTTCCAAACTTTTGTGTTTGTGTCTCTTATTTTCCTGTGCAGTTTGGGTGACTTTGCACTTTTACATGTTTTGGTGTTTTTTTTAAGGTTGACTTAGTTTCCCCCCCCCCATACTTCCGTTTTCTCATTCTAATGTTTTTTCCCCCCCTCTCTTTTGTTCCGCTCCCCTCTTTTTCTCATCTTCTTCTCCCTAGGATGAATTCCACCCCTTCATTGAAGCTCTCCTTCCTAACGTCCGTGCCTTTTCCTACACATGGTTTAACCTCCAAGCTCGGAAGCGCAAGTACTTCAAGAAGCACGAGAAGCGGATGTCGAAGGATGAGGAGCGTGCTGTAAAGGACGAGTTACTCGGTGAAAAACCTGAAATCAAGCAGAAATGGGCGTCCCGTCTCTTGGCCAAGCTACGCAAGGACATCCGCCCGGAGTTTCGCGAGGACTTTGTCCTGACCATCACAGGCAAGAAAGCTCCATGCTGCGTCCTGTCCAACCCAGACCAGAAGGGCAAAATCCGTAGGATTGACTGCCTAAGGCAGGCCGACAAGGTTTGGAGGCTGGACCTTGTTATGGTCATCTTGTTCAAAGGAATCCCTCTCGAAAGTACTGATGGAGAGCGTCTCTATAAGTCACCACAGTGTTCCAACCCGGGCCTGTGTGTCCAGCCACATCACATTGGAGTCACAATTAAAGAACTGGATCTTTACTTGGCGTATTTTGTTCACACTCCTGGTAGGTCGAACAACCCCCCCTCCCCAACAACCTAACCCAATCACTGTATGTTTCTATGTGGAATTTCAAAGGTGGTACCTGTATTGTTCCCCTCTCTTATGCCTCTTCCTCTCCTCCTCTCTGTAATGAACAAATTGTTAACTTTGTGAATGCACCAAAATGACACCCCTCCCTCCCTCCTTCGCCCCCTCCCTCCCTCCCTCCCCCACCCTACTCCAGAGTTTGGAGAGGAGCTGTTGTAACTTCCTGCTTCTTTCCCCTACCTTTGGTGCTGTCTCCCCTTTCGACAGGACAGTCTGGACTGCTGTGCAAAAGGGAAGAAAAGCCTTGGAATGTGTTAGGGGCGGGAGGTGGATTTGGGGGGAAATGGGAATTTTGTTTTCCTCTTACGACTGTATTTCTTTTGTTGGCTGTTTAGGAGATTTTGTGCAGTTTGTGACAATTGCACACGAAGCGCAAAACATACAACGTCCCCCCCCACCCCCCGCCAGCGTGTGGTGGTCATTATCCTGCCTTTTCAGTGGGCAGCGTCCCAGGCAGGAACAAGTTTCTTAAGAGGGAAACGGAGTGCTCATGTGGGAGGCGGTTTGGAACCGTCTCCTTTTGTTTTACGAGCCGATTGTCATTTATTTTCCAACACGTTAAACCACCAACACCCCCGGCTTTAAAAAAAATAAATAATCCGGGGTGGTTTCCCTCTTCTTTTTGGTTTTGTTTTGTTTTAGTCTTTCCTTCGGCCTTTCCCCCCCCTGTTTTGTTTTGTTTCCAATTGAAACAGAACTGCCTGGTTAATTTTTAGCCTTCGCCCAGATACGCCCAATTTGCTGCAGACTTTGAAACCCAAACGGGCTGAGGGCGTAGGATTGTGTGTTTACATTTTGCTGAACCAACGTGTAAGGAAAGGGATCGACCAGAATTTCGCCTCTCCTCCTCCTCCCGCCTCTGCTTTCTCTCTCTCGCCTCTTTAAGCCTCTTTTCTTTCTCCTCTCCCCTCTCCCCTTTCTCTCTCCGTTTCTTTGGGTCTAAAGTGGCCAAACTTCCCCAACCCTTTTGCACATTCCCATCTGTTCTCTCTTTTTTTCCCCCTCTCGTACTCTGGAAGCAGGAAGGGATAAGAGCAAATCTCTGCAGCGTTAACTTGTTAGCCTTGGCGTTCCTTAGTGAGTTTATCACATTGACAGCTCGCAGTCTCTGGCGCATTTTGTAGGTGGTTGGTGGTGGGTTTTTTAAAAAAATGTAATAATGCTGCCCTGAGGCTTTTCTTAGCTCTCCGTGCGCCTGCACTTGGTGTGTACACCGCAGCCTCTGGACAATGCTGGCCCATTCGTCTCAGTGCCCAGGGTTGGGATTGCTGGCACAGTCACACATACACAGAGCTCTGGGCATTACCAGCCTTGGCACAGACCGAGCGACGCTAGCTTCTCCTTGCCCTATGGATTTATTTATTTTTAAATGTTTTTTTTTTTTAAAGGTAAAACAAAACAACGACAAAAATGGTCAGGCAAGCGTGCACAACACTTGGAGAGAGAGAGAGACACACGGTGCCACGTCACGCGTGAACACGTGCAAAATCTCACACAGATATGTAAAAATCTCCGCACGAGCAGGTACACGCACGCAGAATGTATGGGCACGCGCAGAACAGGGCTGATGCGGCAGCAGCTGTTACCGCGCCGCGATTCCGTTCCGCCATTTCGGAATTGCCCGCGCCACACCGGCGCGGCTTTTCTGCGGACATTCCGCCAATTCCGCCGGCATTCTGCAAATTGCAGAATTGCGAAAAAAATTGCGGAAACTGTCGGAAAACCGCTATTCCGCTATTTTGTGGCGCTGGCGGAATGGCGGAAGTAGCGAAAATGTCATGTTTCCGCTATTTTGCGAAGCCTGTGGAAGTAGCGGAATGAAATTAGCAGAACTGCGGAAGTAGCGGAATGAAACTAGCGGAATGAAAGCCTCTGCCACGCCGTACCACTAATTGCGGAAACACTGTTTCCGGCGGAAATAGCTACCGCTGCGACATTCCGCTACCGCCCTAGCGCAGAACCTCGGCGCTCACACGTGCAGAAGTGTGGACAGAAACTTGGGACACGCGTGCACGCGCAGAACCCCAGCCCACGCACAAACAGTGGCCAAAGTTTGGCCCTCATTGTTCCCCTCTCTGCAGTGAGACGGTCGGTCGGCATTGTCATCCTACAGGCCTGGACCAGTTCTGCTTGAGGCTGGCCAAGCAAATCTGGTGAGGTGCCCTGTCACGTTTATCGCCTATGCGTATGCGCGCACAAAGTGCCGACTAGCAAGGCCAGTAATGCAGGGCTGTAGCACTTTTACTTGTCATGTTGGTGCATCTCTCCCCAGAAGAGACAACTCTTTGTGACCCATTTTCCCTCCAAACCCCAGAAACAGGAGGCAACAAGAGATCAGAGCATGAAATACAGGTGGGTTTGTAGGGAAATGATGAGAGAGAGAGAGAGAGAGAGAGAGAGAAGATAACTGGATGGGACTTGTGGGGAATGTTTCCACATTATTTTGCCGGGTGGGAGGTGAATCTTATTTTCACAGGCCAGGCTTCTTAGGTGTGGAATTGAGTAGGAATTCTCAGTTCCACACCTCAATTGAGTAGGTATTAGAACAAACTGGAATCCCCCTCTTATTACATGCAGATTGGGTTCTAACCAGTCTGGGTTCTAAGTGGGGTTCTAACTTTGTGCGTGTCGGGCTCTAGCCAGTCCGGGTTCTAGCTTCTCGCCGATCAAGTTCTAGCTAGGGTGGGTTCTGGGGCGTCGCTGGTTGGGTTCTGTGTGGGTTTGGTTCTCGTGGGGTTGGGTTCTAACTGTGCATGAGTTGGGCTGGGTGTACGGGTTGGGTTCTAACCAGGCCGGGTTTCAACTCCATGTGGGGTGGGCTCTAATCAGGCCGGGTTCCAGCGTGGTGCGGGCTGGGTTCTGGCTGGGCTGGGCTCTAGCTTCGTGCAGGTCGGGTTCTAGCTGGGTTGCGTTCTAACACCGTGTAGACTGGATTGTAACTGGATTGAGTTCTAATTAAGCTGAAGTGAGTATCTGCTGCTATCCATTCTCTGGCCGGATACCGAATGATATCCGGTCAGTGTCCAGTGGCTATCTAGTTAACGGGGTTACTGCTTACTGTTTACTGAATTACCATTGACTGATCTGCCATTTACCACATTGCTGTTAGTCCGTACAATTACTCCCTTCCTTCGGACCTTGTTTAGTTATGTGGTAATTGATAACCACCAAGTCAACTGGAATACTTGATGTTAACTGTAGATAATTGCTATCTGTTTCAGCACTAGTTCTAGTTCCATGTAGGTTGGGTTATAACTAGGCTGGGTTCTAAAACCTTGTAGTTTAGGTTCTAACTCTGTGTAGCTTGGGTTCTAACTAGGTTGGGTTCTGACTTCTAACTCCAGGTGTTTTCAGATGTGATGGTGGCACGGTTTTACCCGCTTTAGCATGGTTTAAACCGGGTGCCACAGTCACATCAAAAGGAGCCCGCTAGATGTTTCCCTGGGCAGGATCCTGACTGTGGTGGAGACTGGACTGTGACTTGGGGGAAATCCCCAAGTCACAGCCTGGACTAGCCGTCACTACGGTTGGGATCTGGCTGTTGGACCCGGAGTAAAGCGGGCTTTCACATCTGAAAGCCCACTTTACTTGGACCCGGGCTGGAGCGGCGGGGGGTGGGCACCATGGCTGCCGTCATTGGACACCACAGCTGTCCGTCAGCCGGGTGGGTGGGCTGCTGTACGCAGTTTGGGGATGGGGTGCGGCCGGGCAGAAGCATGTCCATGCATCTCCCCACCCCCTTCCTGGCCTGGCTACCATCATGTTAGTTTGGCGGCCAACCTCGACCAAAGTGACGGCGCTCACCACTGCCCGAGTAATTCTGCTCTGGCGGTGGGCACCATTGCTTCTGAAAGCACCCTCCATGTAAGTTGTGTTCTAATTCCACGTAGGCTGGCTTCTAACTCCATGTAGATTCGGCACTAAATAGGTTGGGTTCTAACTTCATGCAGGCTGAGTCCTAGCTAGACTAGGTTCTAACTCCATGCCTGTCGGGTTCTAACCAACTCTGTGCGGGCTGGGTTCTAACCAGGCTTTGTACAGGTCGGGCTCTAACAAGGTTGGGTTCTAACTTTGTGAAGGTTGGGTTCTACCTAGGTGAAGGTTGCGTTCTAACTCCTTGTAGGTTGGGTTCCAATTCCGTGCAGAATGGCTTCTAACCCCATGCCGATTGGGTACTAAGCAGGCTGGGTTCTACCTTCATGTAGGCTGGGTTCTAGCTCAGAGCAGGTTAGGGCTGGTTCTAACTAGGTTGGGTTCTCATGTTAGGTTCTAATCAGGTTGGGTTATAACTCTGTAGGCTGGATTCTACTCAGGTTAGATTCTAGCTAAGGGGGTTTTCAAATGTGATGTCGCTTGGGCATTGTCACAGGCTTACCCCCTCTGGAGAGGGGCCACCACCACGGCTGGGATCCCGCCAGGCCCCTTAACTAACATGATGGAGCCAGGGAGGGCAGGAAGACGCACGGCCATGTTGCCTAGAACCGGTGGGGACTCCGGACCGGGTCCAGTAAAGCGGACTTTCAAACGTGAAAGCCCACTATCCTTCTGGTCGAGCAGTGAGATCCTGGCCATGGTGGAGGCTAGTGTGGGTGGTGACTCGGAAATTTTCCCGAGTCACAGCTCACGTTAGTCGCCACCACCACAACCGGGCTCAACCCCATGCCAACATCTGGTGCGGGAAGGCTAACATGACGGTGGCCCCAGTGCCTAAGCATGGCAGTGCAGGCCACTGTCCCATTTGAAAACATGCTAAGTTGGGTTCTAACTCCACGCGGATTGGGTTCTAATGAGGTGGGGTTTTGATTCCACGTAGGCTGGCGTCTGACTTCAGGAATCTTGAGAATCTCCTGTCTAGGGTTTGTCCTTGTACGGAAAAAAATCCCCAAAGGAACAAACCGGGCTGTGGAGCTAACAGAGGTGTTGGTTAGGAGGGGACCTCTTCCAAACTCAGCTCTGGCTGCGGAGGGAGCCTACGGTGGAACAGGGTGAGGGTCTCTCTTCTCATCCTCAGGGCTGCTAGAATCTTGATGATCCACATTCAGTTCTTTGAGTCAGCCTTCTCTCCCCCAGCCCTTTCCTTCTGAAAGTTCTCACCGTGACGCCTCCTGGCAATAACATGCTTCTAGCTTGGGTGTTTCAAACCACCAAACGCTCTCGATCTCTGCTGAGCAAGGTTAAATGAGAGAGTGTTCAAACCGTCGGCTGTCGGCAGTAATAACTCTTAGAGGTACCATTTGCTCTGACGGGAAGCTTTAAGTAAATAAAGAACCTGTGTAGACACAGCCCAGCGGGGGCTGCCAACCCTCCTGATTTTATCGCAAGTCTCTGGTGTTTGGTGTTTTCTGCTTTTCAAATCCTGTTGCTCTAGGAGTCGTGCTAGTGGGTGAAAGTCTCCGCTTCGAAAACAAAAAGGGAGGGAGAAAGTTTCTAGACCTTGTGTGACTGGGAGAAAAGCAGGGAACCCTGAAGCTTCTGGAATAATAACCCCTAATATACCATATAAATGTCATGATTCTTAAAAGGCAATTTCGTGATTTTGAGGGGGGCGGCGTGGTTGTTGCTCATCACTTTCGAATACTCAAGAGTTGTCTGCGCTGAACAGGAGAGTAATTGCTGAAATAGGATGGCCCCAACGGCTACCCAGAAGCTAAAGCATCCTCTGCTTACCGTTCCAGAACACGTAATCCATTGTTCCTGCAGCGCTTGGGGCCTTTGCATTATTTCCTGTGGCAAAGGGGGTGTGGAGCAAATCTCCCTTTGGGAGGGGTGCCCGGGTCTGGCGAAGGAGGCAGCTGCCACTCTTCTGTCCATCCATCAGTTTGGTGTCCCGGCTATCCGGGCGACGGTGGGACTCCCAAGGATAAAATGGGCTTCCTGCTTTCCACCCTGAAAGGTCTAGTAGAATTAGGTACGGCTTTTAGTGCAAATAAGGTGCGTCTGCCTGTCTGTCCATCTGTCGAATCTCTTCTCTCCTTCAGACTGTTGCAGGCTGAATTTTGGCCCCTGGGTTGCATCTCCGTGTCCAGCTGCTGCAGCTTCTGGACACGGCAGCGGTGACAAGGGATGTGGATTAGGGGTGTCCTCTGCCAGATCTTGCTCGCTCAAACTGGCCGTTGGCGGTTAGGCCTTCGTCGCCTTTGTTTGCTTCAGAGACTCTTTTAGGGGGGAAGCCCCTTTCCCCACGTTCCTCCCTTCTCCATGACTGAAAGATCACACCCACCGAAGGGTGTGTGGAGAGAGCAGTTTTTACCACCGCCCACCTTTGTTAAGATCTTGTTTAAGAACGGTGGCTTTGCAGCCCTGTGCCGCAAGCCGGCGTGGCGCACCAAGCATCGTCTATGAGAAAGGGTGTGGCCAGTTGCTTAAAGCTGGCATGAGGCTGGGGATTCGGGACTCCTGGGTTTCAGTGCCGGTTTGGGGAAGGGAGTATGCCCTAGTCGAGGGGTGAGGGAACTTTGTCCCTCCCAGAGGCCATGGCGAAAATTAGTACCAGCGCTGAAGGCTGCACAGACGTTGGGGGGTGGGGGTGCACTCAGGATGGGGAAAAGGTGAAGAGGGTCCAGATCATGGATCTGTCCCCTCTCCTCATCTCGGTGCCCTTACCCCAGAGCTCAATCTTTAAGGGCGTGGGCTCGGAACTGGATCCAGGGGCCAGATACAGGAACTGGAAAGGTGTCCAAATAAAAACTAACCGTGGGTTGCATCTATTTATTTATTCATTTATTTATTTTAACAATTTATACCCCGCCCCCTCCGCGGCTAACAAACATCTACAAATCTGATAAAGTACAAACAATATAAAATCATATAAACCATAAAACACTCATAAAAGTATAAAAATACAGCATAAATACAGCATAAATAAATATACATTTGGCCTGACGTTCCCCACCCCTGGCCCTAGTGGGTTAAGAATCCGGTCCCTTGGGCTTATTCCCACCTTTGGGACGGGGGATTAGAGGGGAATGGGGCAGCCCAGCCTTTCTTACCAGCAGTGGTTGGGCAATACAGAGGTGCGTGCGGTTATTAGGCTGTCATCGGACATAACGCTAGTCATCGGCTAATCCAGCCTGTGTGTTGCATTGTGTAGCTGCAACTCCCTTGTGCAAACGTATTGGCTATCAGATAGCAGCTCGTATTCGAGCCGGGGCAGCAGCAGAGGTTCCATGGGGTGACAGTGAGATCTGGGGATTTGTCGCAGCCTCCCCAGCTCCTGGAGAGCGCTTCCCCGTGCTAGAGCTCCACTTCACCCTGCCAGAGCCGTCAGGGCTTCGGCCAGGAAAAGCGGGGCTCTTGCAGGCACGAGGGACAGGTGGCAGGTTGTTTACGGACTCACAACCTGCTGTGTGTTTGCCACCTGAACCAGTGGCAAGCGTTATGTATGAGGCCCCTGCTCAGAGCCAAGATGTGTGGTTTCCGTCCCCAATGCTGGTTCATCATGTAGCCTTCAGCAAGTCCCTTCTTCCCCTCGCTGCCCTCTGCTATAAATTAGAGCTGAGACCGTAGCACTCCAATGGCACGACCATGTAGAACGCCCATCCCAGATCCTAGGATGGAGGAGGGCCTTGTCTTGTTGAGAGAGACTTGCCCTTCGAAGCAGAGCATGAAACAGGGAGGTAGTGTTATACCCACGGACAGTACCGAAGCGGGTATCCGACTACCCAAAATGCCGGGTCTTACCGTTACCAAGAAACAGAATTTCCATTTTGCCGACCTATTCCCACTTTTTGTCATTTCTACATTTTATCCTTTTCGTTGCCATGCACGCACACAACAAGAGGGGCCATGGAACAATCAAGGGACGATGGGAAATGGATGGGAAAAAAGCAAATTAGTCGCTCAGTAAATGGCGCAAAGTGGAAAATCGGTAACGTAGGAATGTAAAATCAGGAATTCGGTAATACTCATTAGGGTAAATCACTGGGAACGAAATGAGTACTGATTAATACCACTTGATCAATAAAGATTATTATTATTATTATTCAAAAAGATAAATCGGGTACCACAGTTTTGACGAATATACCCATGGGGGTGGGGTGGGGGTGTACAAGTTCCAGCTATACTCCTAAGCTATTTAGCTGCTTTCAGAAATGTCCACCTATTGTGCTTGATTTATATTTTATTGAGCTGCTTAATCATCGTTCCTTTGGGGTGCAGTGAACAGCTCCCATGTTCATGCTTTCCATTAAAAATTCCTAGTAACAGTCGGAGAAAGATTAGGCGGAGATTTTGGGGCATCTTTTCCACACACACACACACACACCCCGGGCAAATTCTTCACCGCCCCCACCTGCCATCTCCGGTGCCAATTTCTGGAAGCGCTGTGGCTTGTGCACCTCCTCCTCCCCAGAACTCTCTGCTCAGCGCCAGGTCGAGGCTTGCAGGCCACCATTGCGACAGCGGGGGTTGGCGTCGGTTGCAAGGCTCTCCTGGCGTCGAGCTGCCGCCGCGGCGCAAGATCAGAATTTCACCTCGAGGCTGCGAGTGTCTGCTCAGCTTCTCTTTCCAGGATTTGATTCATGCTTGTAAATCCAGGTAAACCCTTTCCAGAGAGATTAGGCCGGGAAAGTCACTGGGAGCAACCCCTCAAGAGGGACCTCCCCTCCGGTCCACCAGCCAGGCTTGGGCGTCATCAGCCACAACAGAAAGCAAAGACCCATTGGGATTTATCATGGTTAGACCAATTAGTGAAGCCTCTTCCAACCTGGACTCTTTTGGGGTTCTCTGACTTCCTATTAAGGAAAAACACCCCCACCCCCCTTTATAAAAAATAGATTTCAGGGTGTTAGGGATTGAGATACCACTGATATGGGAGAAGGACATCATCTTGCAAGATCATTTCCAGATAAGTTCCAGGTGGTTTTGAGAATTTCCTTCCCCCTGTAGGCCCAATTCCTAATGATTTAATTTGCCTTTGAAATGGCAACACCTAACCATGACTCCATGTAATCGGCATCTCAGGTTTCTCTGGCTCCTACCTCCACTCCCCGCGATCTCTGTGTTCCCCTCCTCATGACTGCTGCTAGCTTCCAATCCCTCCCCCTCCCCTTCCTCCTGGAGGAGGGCACTTTTGGGTACTTTCCCGCCTATTCCCCCACCCCAGCCTGCCTCAGGCCTATGTCCTCATGGGCTTGAGCCGGAGAGTGGGATGCTGTTGGAATTAACGATAGGAACCTCAAGGCAGCGATCTCGTTTGCTTCCTCTTCAGAGGATTTGGGCCGAGCGTCTCTTACTTAATTGAGAGTCCATCGTGTTCCCCTGTGACTTGCTGGACCGTAGCGTCCGAGAGAGCAGAGATCCAAAGAACGGTGGAGAGGGCCCAATCTCCCTCGTGACCCCACTGAATTCTGAGGGCTGCTTAGTACAAGGAAGACCACACACTTGGCAGGAAAACAGAGAGCCACGTAAAAGCCCTTCTCGGAATCCGCTGCCTAGCGAGGGTTTCACTCGATTCCCCCCCCCCCCCCGTTTAGGTGTCTGGCTTGAAAAGTCCTTTCACAGGACCCGGCAGTGTCAACAGTGCCCCACAAAACCCCTATTTTATTTCTTGTTTGTTTTTGTTTTGCAAGGCAGGCAGGCAGGCCGGCCGTCTGTGTGTGAACTCTGCTCTGCAGAGCCAGTGGAGGTGGGAGGCCTTACCGTCGCCTCCTGCTAGAGATAGAACTCTCTCTCCCTTCCTCACGGACAGAATCTGCCCTTTGTTTTGGGTGTGTGCAAGTGGTTCTTACCCCTCCACTTCCTCCCCTCTCCAGCAGCCCCTGTCTGAGGTCGGCAGAGGATGCCGCAGAAGCATCCTTCAGAGTGTGTCTCATCGTGGCCTGGGCTTAGGGGGAAGAGAAAAATGGCTTTCGGATGTGTTTCCCTTGCTGTTTTTCACAGCGGGACGGGAGCAAAGAAATGCCAGGATTCGATATCGTTGCAGCTCGGTCCCCAGCATCCTCCTTCGATAGATCTGCTTGGAATCTGTGCTTTCCAGGTCGGGGTGGAAGGGTGGATTTGTTAACCAGCTGACAACCTCCCTCAGCCATACATCCCACGACAGGAGCTACATAGCGGATTAATTGTTTTCATTTCTCCGCGGCTTGGCTAAGTTAAGCATAATGACTGTGGCTTTTATTATCAGTTGACAGCCCTTCACCCAGTGAGTTTGAAATCCTAAGATGAACTCTCTCAGGTTGTTATTATTTAATAGACCTGACTATTACTTAAGATAACAATCTTGGGTCTGGCCCACAGCGGGCGAGGCAAGAACCCAGGCCTGGGGTTCATTGTGAGCGCGAGTCAGGGCCAGTGGCAGCAGATTTATTTTGGCGGGAGTTACGTAGAGACGTGTTATTATTGTGTTAGGGGCCTGGGTGAGTGTGGCGATCGTAGCAAAAACACGGGGGAAGAAGCTCTTCGTGTCAAGGAAGGCCGGGCAGCAGGCTGGGAAACCCAGCTTGATTTTTGCCAAGGAGGAGCTGGGGACGCATTAGGGTTTTTTGGGTGGGGAGGAGCTGCCAATTTGGACATTGCTAAGGTGAAAAGAATCCTGGTTTCTTGTCATTGGAGAAGATGGTTTCCGACGGCTGTTGCCCGCTTAGGTCTGCCAGCCCCGCTCAGGAATGGGGAGACGATGGAACCGAAATTCTTCCTGCCCAGTGACCTTCCTGCAAAGAGCATCTTGCATCCTTGCTAGGAAGACGAGTTAAAATCCTGTCTCCGTTGGAATTCATGACAAAACTGTCCTTGATTTCAACAAAGCTAGGATTCTACCCATTGGGCCCAATGTTTCAGATTTCAAATGGTGTCGGGAAAACGCCGCGCTCTTGAAAATGAGACTTTGCAAGCCCTGGGTTTAGACGTACCACATCCTAGAGTCATAGGGTTGGAACTTGGAAGGGTCCAACCCCCGCCCTGCTCTAAGCCTTGCGGACAGACGCTTGTCCATTCTGACTAGCTACGCTTTAACCGGGCTGTCTGTTGTGGGGCAAATTGTTGCCTGATGCCACAGCAGTGGGCAGATGCCCGATGCCAAGGGGGTGGGGTGCGCTAGGCTGCTTTTAAAAACACAGCTGCGCCTTATTTATATTCGAGCGAGTGGGGATCAGGGGAACAGTTCTGCTTAGCACCAGCTGAAATCTTCAGATCGACTGATTTGCGTGTTGGCAAACAGCATTCTTTTAGCTCTGGACATGTGCTTTATTTATTTATTTATTTATTTACTGCTAGAAATTTTCCATTTCTGCTTTAAAATTTCCTTGCATCGACGAAACTTTCTCTTTGAAATCCCCCTCCCTGAAACAAAATTTAAAATAGTTTATTTTCACTAAAGAAACAACAGCATTTCCCCTATTTTATTTACGTGTGTTATTGGTTTGGATTTCAATCCCAACAAGCGATCAGCTCCTCTAAAAACAACGCATGAAACCAAGAGAAGGCTGTAAAATAAACAGGGAACCAAACTATCAACAGAAGATGGAAACATAAACGTTACTAACCCCCCTCAAGTAGAAAGAACTTTTGGGAACAAAAAAATTATGGGAAACTGTTTTTTGTTTGTTTGTTTGTTTGCTTTTCAGACCCGTCAAAAAAATAAAAAAATATTATTTCTGTGTCAAACATTTGGAAGCGAAAAAAAGTACATTTGATTTTGAATATTTTAAGTGAAAAATTTCAACTTGTTTTTGTAATGAAATTGAGTCAATCCCACCCCCTCCAACCCTCCCCCCAAACTGGGAGTTGTTATCTTTTATGACTACCTCTTTATTTTTTGAAAGTCCCTACTTATATGAACCTAGGCACAGCATTAAAGTTGCATCGTAGCTGCAGTAACCTCACTGGATAATTTAGTTACTTATTTTCTTTTTAAAGAGCTGCCTTAGAAACCGATCTTGCAATTTGATATTTGGATTGAGGGATGGTGGGGCGGTTTTTAAATTTAACCACTGGGGGTTTGATTTGTTTTTTTGGCACAAAGCTTCTTGAATAAGAACGCGGCAGAGCAGAGCTTTGAAAAGGGCCGCCGCTACCATCTTGTGATTCCCAGGAAAGGGCGGCTGCTTCGGCAAAAACCTCCTTCCATTCCAGATACCGAAAGACACAATTCTTGCCTGTTAGAGTCAGTGGGTGATTTTTGCTTCATTGACGGAGAGGAGTTCACGATTCCAACCTGGCCTTCCAAAGTGTATTCTCTTGCTCTGGAAGCCCCTGGAAAAATATAGTTTGGACTCTTAAAATTTAAACGGCCCTTTCCCACCCCCCTCCCCTTGCCCGGCATTAGGAAGAATTCAGATCTACTCAGGCTACTTTACTATTTGTGCATTCAAATTTTTATTTTATTTTTTCTTTCCAAAATCGTAATCTGTTCCTAGTCTCATCTAGGGGAAGGAAGAAATTTATTAAACAGATATCTTAGTTTCATAAATCTATATAAATCGCTGTGGTGGTGTTATTCGTAATAGTACTGGTGTTGGTATTATTTGGTATTAGTAGCAGTAACACGGCAACTAAAACCGAATGTTGCATTGCTGGTAAACGTGTCTGCCTTCGGTTGCAGATTTGCGTACCCAGGAGCGTAAATGGAGCAGCCATTTATAGCGTGTTTGCTTTATCATGGCAGGGGATCTAGGCCATTGAATCAGGACTCCTGGGTTGTCTTTCTAGCTCTGGTTCTAGGTGTCGGAGGACAACGGGCCGGAAGCCCTGGACTCTTGGGTTCTACCCCCGGTTCTGGGAGGGGAGAGAGTTGTCTCCCATTCCCTTCCCTGCTCCGCGCTTCAATTCCTTCATCTGTCAAATGGTGACAGCGTTTCCCTCTCTTTGGCGAGGGGCGGGAAGTGTGTTTGTGTAAAGTCCTTCAGATCTTGTGCGGCGAAAGGGGCTCGAGAAACACAGACTTGGGGCTAGGGATGCAGGCTGCTAAACTCCACAGGAACTCATCTAGGTTCCACCGATCTAAGCGGGCTTAGATAGCAAAACCCACACACAGAGCAACGGGCGTCAATGCCGGATGCTCCATGCATGGAGATGGTTGGGGGTCCGTGGGAACGCACCCCCCCATACACTGCCCACCCACTGTGCCACCCCACCCCACCCCCCCATGCACCCGCTAGAAAAGGGCCATTGTCCCAATCGAGGCTGGAGTAGATGAGAGTCATAGGCCTGTCCTGTGGATCCGCCTAATTCGTCTCTTCCCTCTGGTTTTCATGGCCCCGTCCCTCATCACCCGCAGGGATGCTTTCCGCTGTGCTGACACGCCC
>QEPC01011860.1:411846-428348 GCA_003113815.1 Sphenodon punctatus
AATAATAATAATAATAATAATAATAATAATAATAGCTTGCTGTTGTGTTTGCTTGGGTCTGTCCAGAGACTGAAATATTCTGGGGCGACTCTTTGTGAGCTGTTTTGGACTGGAACAAAGTCGCCATGGAGAGAGAGATGTATGTATAGTTCTCAGAGAAATAGACTGACCTATTTAAAATCAAGACAAGATGCCCCCCCCCCCCCCCCTAGATTTTCTCTAGCTCAGCCAGACGTCCTGGGCGTGAGGCGGGAATTTGGGTGAAATTCTTTGGCTTGTGTTATACAGGAAGTCCACTTAGATGATTAGTAAGTAAGTAAGTCATTTATTGCTTTGCTTGGCCATTGACCGTAACAAAAGAATACAAGAAAAGATACTTGGCATCATGAAACTTAAAACAAACAGAAAAAACATAACTAGCATAATTATCACAGTCATGACATAGATATACAAAAAAGTAAAAAAATAGATTAAAACGACATTTGCCTTCCCCATCCCGGGGTTTATGGCGGCAGCATTTGGGCCCTGCAACAGCTTTATATTGTCCCCATTACTATTAGGGCAATTACAGCCAAGATAAAGTGCTTAGATGATTATAAGGGTCCTCTTGCCCTTCAATCTATTCGTAGTTACCGTTTCCCTAAACTCACGTCACTGTGTTTTTATTTCAATTGAAAAACACGGCCTAGCTTTGGAACTCGGACCCTGCTGTGAATTTAGGCCCGGGACGGGGAGGAAAGTCTAGATTGGATCCTGTTGCTTATTCAAAACAGGGTCCTAAATTTTTTCCCGATATCTTCCTAGTCTCAATGCGGCCGCCTGGCTTTTTCCCCCCCTACCCCGCTCCCCTAGTAATCTAAGATTTTAGACCACAGCTCAGAGGCAGAGAAGGGTTAACAAAGGATTTGCTATTCTAGTTTTGGCAAAGGAAAGCCTGCTTTTTATTTCAAGCGCATTCAGTCCTCACAAAAAATAAAAATAAAAAAACCCATATTAGATTAAATTAGTATTAGAATTTGCATTGTATTGAACGTTCTGGGTGACAGCAGCAGCTGCTGCATCCCAAGCAGCAATCCAGAGAGACCCCCCATGTCTCTCCTTTGACTGCCCACAAATGGGTGCTAACAGGACTTAGTGACTGGATGCTATTTTTAGATTAAAAATAAATGCAATTTTGCCCCCACCCCAATCCCACTATCATCCCCCCCCTTTTTACAGAGCCCATAACATTCACTCTCTATTTATCCCCCCCCCCGGAGAGATATAGTTCATTGCTCTAGTTAATAATAATAATCTTAAGGATCCAGGGGTACAGCTACGCCCAGTGAACATCAATTATTTTGGTATCTTTCTGCTTGTGGATGCTCCCCCCCCCCCAAAAAAAAAAGCATTTCCCAAACTGCCCAAGCCCCTGGGGTTGCAATCTTGACGGATGGCTGATAAACGTTCCCCGTGTGTCTTGCTGATTGCGCGCACAATCACAGGATTGTAAGTGAGTCTCGAGATGCGGTTGCATCGTTAGAGAAACTCCTGCTCTAAAAGTTCAATGGTTCAGCGCCCCCCCCCCCCGATTTCTGGTGGGGGAACTGAGACCTTTTGATTTAACTTTGAATTTACGGAAGGGTGAGTGCTTATCCATCTGCTCACGCTTCTGGGCCGAGATTTAAAAAAACAACCCAAGTGCAGCCATTATATAGGTGAACTCCTCGAGCCCCCCCCCCCCAGTTTCAACATTCACTGCCCCCCCAATTCCAAGGCCCCAGGGTTTAGATTTCATGAGGGACTGCAGGGAGAGGGTCCATATCAAAAACACATTTGCATTTAATAACAAGAGGGTTATTAAAGCAATGACAATACTGGTACTAATAGTAAATTAGTAAATTTAGTAAGTTATTATTATTAGTAAATCATTATTAGTAAAATGATTATGTCACAGAGCTGCATTTTGATATTAAATTTATACTAATAAATTGCGGGAACTTTATATTAATAAAACAGGATCATACGGCACCTGAGATCAAACAGAACATTTGTTTAAAATAAACGCACCTTTTATTGATAACACTCATGCTAATACTGCTATTGTTGCCGTATTGATAGTTTATATTGTTATAATATATGTTATGAGGACGATTTGATTTTTCATGCTTTCTGTCCCCTAATTCCTTTCTTTTGATCTTTCTTTTGCTACAAGATTTGGTAGCCCATAGGGGGAATGACTAATACTAATTCCAAGAGGAGAGTGCGGGAATACGGATGTATTTGTGAGACCGGTTTCTAATGAACGCTAGTAAATAATTAACAAACAGAACATACTTCCGAATGCGCAGGACGTGAGCACAGTTGATTATTATTATTATTATTATTATTATTGATTGATGATAATGATGGATCCATATTTACTCTTGGTGGCAGTGGAGGAAACGCCGAGGACTCAAGGCCCTGCCTGATGATTGTTGGTTGATTCCCGTGCTTTTAAAAACAAGCCTTGTGAATTTTGGGGAGGGGTTTGACTCTTATTTATTTATTTATATGCTCGCGGCTGGCGGTGCGGATTGGTGCTCTTCTCAGTTGTCCAAGAGAAACGGGGAAAACAAGCGGCTCCCTTTTCTTTCCAAAGGCCTGCTTCATGCTGGAGCTGGAGCCACTCAATTTAACATCCGTGTGAGGCAGGATCGGCCAGCGAGCTAAGCGTGCCCGGCCGGCCGGCCGGCTCCCTGCTGCCTTTCTCTGGGGCACGGGAGGCTGCTTTCTCCGGATGCTCGCAAAGACCCATTGGATCAGGTCAGGGCAGGGTCTGTGCTCCAGTATCGTCCTCCCATTGATTCTCGGTTTCCGTGTCCCAAGAAATGTGGCTCCTTCCCGGTGGAGATAGTCCGCGTTGCCATCTGATTTTTCTCTGCTCAGCCTTGGATGATGAGATTGGCGATGGGCGCCTGCTTCGTTCAGCTGTTCGGTCTAATTTTTGGAGTCGTTCCCTCGGTTATTTAACCGGTCCGAGACGACCCAAGTTGCCAAAAAAGTCAGAGTATCCAAAGCAAATATTGTTTATTATTTACTTATCTAGTGGCAGATCCCTGCCCCGAGCAGGGAGGGGAAGCAGACCGTTACAAGCCAGGAACGTGGGGTGGGGGGAGAGGTAGGCTGGAGGAGGGATTTGAAGGTCGGGAAGAGGGGAGCAGAGCCTGTGTGTTCAGGGGGAAGGGCGTTCCAGGCATATTTGGATGATTTTGTATTGTGTCTGGGTAGTTCATTATTCAGATTCCCGAAGAGTTATCCCCAAAACCCCACTAATGGAAGTAAAACAAACCTGCCCTCCTCCGCCAAACCCGGACCGGAATCCCATCCTCCCATGTGTCGTCCCTCAAAACTGTCACCCAGAGGAGGTGGGACCAGTTCTGTGGGGGGTGGAGCTTTCTGACATCACTCCACCCCTTACCAAGTGTCATGACATCACGAGGCAGCGGAGTGGGCGGGGCCCGTGGTGGAAAAAGGGAGTGGAGCAATGGAGCATGATGATGTCACGATGCCCCGTAGGGGCAGGGCCATATTCCCCCCCCCCCCCCCAATGTGGGGCAGAAGGAAGGGCATTTCTCTGGGTTGCTCCCGGCTCCCCCTGGAGTATCCGAGTGAATCCTGGAGAGGAGGCAGATCTGCCTGGATCTGTCTTCATTGCCACGGTTTCCCTTGTGCCCTAGCACAGAACTGGGCTCTGGGAGCAGCTTCCAGCTAAACTGCAGCTGCTGGGTTTGGGAATAAAAAATACTCCCCCTTATGGGTAACTGGGCAACAAGACACACACACCCCCTTCTTTTTTGCTCCCATTGATGGGAGACCCCACGGAGCAGACAAGGCTGCCTCGTTCAGTTCTCATTTAGTTTTTGGACGGAGATCAGAATGTGGATTGTTCTGAACAAGGAGGCCCCTCCGTTTGGCTCCCGTTGGGACCTGCTGCCTTCATGGGATTTTTGAAGCGGGATTGAGAAGCCGGCATGCAGAGGCTTGCAAAGGCCCCGGTTTGCAACCCAGCGCTCCTCCTGAATTGTGTGGCAACTTGGGGGGTGAAGATGTGCCGGGGGGAGTGGCCGATCCGGACTCCTAATGAAAAGGGGGGAGTCATGAGGAAATCTTTGCAAACTTCCTAGAAACTGTGGGGTGGGTCTAGAACAGAGCTTCATGCCGAGTCTAGAGGTTGGTGTCCAGATGAGCGGTGTCTAGACTAGAGGTGGGTGTCTAGAACAGAGCTTCATGCCGAGTCTAGAGGTTGGTGTCCAGATGAGTGGTGTCTAGACTAGAGGTGTGTGTCTAGAACAGAGCTTCATGCTGAGTCTAGAGGTTGATGTCCAGATGAGCGGTGTCTAGAGTAGAGGACTCCCGAGTGCTTTTGAAATGCTTTGTGTATCTCTGTGTGCCGTCTGCGTTCATGGGATTATGCTGAATTATCAAAACAGGTTCACCTAAGAAGAAAGCTTAGAAACCCACGGTCTAGATAATCGGGGTGTAGCTGCTCTGGACACGGCGGTGCGTGTGTGTATCTGTGTTTCCAGGTCTCATCATGTGATACTTGGAGCTTTCCCGAAAGATCCAGCTGTCGGAATCATGGAATTGCATAAGAATCTGTTTCCATTTATTAAAAATAATAATTATTATTATTCATAAATTTTCTAGCCCTCTTGATTGTGGAGAAAAACTTACTCTTCCAGAAACCAGATAAGAAGAATCCAAAATGTGTTGGTTTTTTTTGTTTTTTAAAAAATCTTATTCTTTTTGGGGCTAATACTGTGATTTGCCTCATGATTTTTGAACCCAGTAGTGGCGCCTTTCTAGCCGTAACAAAGGTCGCGACCTGCCTCCTGGAGGAAGCAGAGCCACATCAGAGCCCCCCACCTTCTGGAGCAATAGGACACTGTGACCTGCCCCCTACCAGCCCCAGAAGCCCCATTCTCAAGATTAACTACAGGTGCCCCTGGCTGACGTAGCGAAATTGGGGTTTCCCCCAAAGCCTAGAGAGGTGGCAATCCTCGATGTAACAGCGGCTACGTGGTGCCGTACGCGACCACAGCCAGTGTTACGCATACGGCACAATCTGTGCTTGTACGGACAGACAGAACGTGTGTTTAGCGACAAAAGCAAAGCTAGCTTTCCATCCAGAAACACTCCCCCCCCCCCCCTGTCATTGTGTGAGGGAATCGGGGGGTGGATGCCACTCATGGATTGTACCCCATCCTCCATTTCAGACGGTGTGGATGAACGGAACTTTTATGGCACAGGCCTTGTTGAGCTCCCTGGCCGTACTAAAAAATGAAGCTGTGGAGCTGGCATGTAGATGCTTCCACTGGACTTTGGAGGGATTAATCAACACTGCCTCAAAACAAAGGCCCGTTGTTTTCCTGTAGGTCATACTTGGGGGTCTGAAGTTAACATGGCCTTGCTTTCAGAGGGACAGCTCCCATTAGTCAGGGGCAGTGAAGAGTTCTAGCGAGGGACGGGGCAAGAACTGGCCTGACTTGAAGAATCAGTTTTCCCCCATTTAAGATGGCTAATTTTTGTCCTGCAAATTTTGGTCGCCGCTGCTGGCAGTGTACGGGCGGGAGAAGGGAGCTCCGAGCCAAAGTCAGTATGTGAGGATGCACCAGGGGGCAATAAAGCTTTTGCTGATACCCACTAGGGGAAACCATGCCCTTTGGGAACACATCTGGCCACAGCAAGCATAGAGACCTGGGCTTGGCTTGGGGTTTTGGGGTGGTTGTGGGGTTTTTTAACTCGCTAATTGCAGCAGGCAGTCTGGGACGGCGAAGAGAACTGAGATGGTGTTTGGATGTGGGAGCAGACAGATTTTGGTTTTATCTGTGCCAGGCATTACAGAGGGAGTGTGTTTGGAGAGGCACTAGGAATCTGTTTAGGTACACATCTCTGCCAACCCGCTTACTACTGTGAGGAGTTGCATCAGCTCCTGATGGTAAAAATAGGAAGGGCTGGGCTGCTAGATTCCTGAGCAGCAGAGACACTGACCTTCTGAAGTTTTCAGTACTTTGGGGGCATAAAAATCACCAGTACGACCAATGGAAAAATGCACGGCCTGATCGAACACATAGAAGACAAGTAGAAGATGTAAACCCCATTAATGGCCCAGTTCTATGGAGATGTGGGGCACACTCCTTGATTGGTGCTAGGGTAGTACGCATGCCCTTAAATTTGGTATAATTCTGGTCATGCACGATGGAGGCCAACATGAATACTAGGAATGCGGGTCCCTTCCTTTGTCCTGTAGTTTTAACAACGGTAGTGACCATGTCAGCTTTGCTTTCCATTTTGTCCTCTCCTGTGCATGGCACATCTTTAGATTCCTTTAACCTCACTCTTTCCCTCCTTCCTTCACAATCTGCCTCTAGGTCTACAGCCAACTACCAGACCAAAGAACACACCGGGTCTTCCGGGCCCAATTCATGGTGTTGGTTCTGACCTTTAAAGCCCTGAACGGCCCGGGCCCCACGTATCTGCAGGATCTCCTCACCCTCCGGGTCCTGGATTGGCCTCTGCGGTCGGCCAGAGGCGCCCTCCTTGAGGTCCCCCGGGTATCCCGGGCGTCAGGCGTTCTCGGTGGCTACTCTGCGACTGCGGAACTCCCTCCCGTTGGAGGGAGCCTGGCCGCCGACCGCCCCTATTTCGGTAGACAGTGTAAGACCTAGCTGTTCTGCCGGGCCTTTGGTGAAGGAGACGGGTGAGGGGGGTTAGGGTTGGGGGGGTTTTCTGTTTTATATTGTGGGATTTTATGTGTGTTTATTATGTTGTTAGCTGCCCTGAGAGGGGCGGCATAAAAATATTAATAAATAATACATGCAGCTAGCGCGCCGGCTACACGTCCCAGGGATGAGGGGCCCACCCCTGGGAACTGAATACATGTTGTTGTTGTTGTTATTATTATTATTGTCAAGCATTTATATAGTGCCAGCAATGTACCTGCTGCTTTACAAAGTAATCCCGCTGATCAACTGGGCTGGAAGAGACGTGAGGATGGCGGCCTCCACGCCGGGGCCGGGATGGTGATGCGAACACGCCGCGTGCTTGCCCACTGGCCCACCTCAGCAGCCCTTGGGTCTAGCTTCCTTCCGGGCCCATGATTCCTGGGCAGCCCCGCACGCAGCCTGGCGCCCCGCTAGCAGACAGGCAGGTACGGCTTTGATCAAGGCAGGCCGTACCAGGGAGCGGCACGGACCTTAGCAAAGGGTTCTCCTTCCTCTGGCAGGTACAGCCAAGCGTCCGAAGCTTCCTCCTCATTAACTACGATTATCGCTTCCGCACCGAACTTGTTTCCGACTGTCTCAGTTCTAAGATGGCCAGGCCAGCGTACTGCAAGCAGCCGTCTATAAGAGAGGCCCTCAACCTGGGCGTCAGGAGGGACCCCAAGGAAGCTTGTGCCATCTCAGTCCCGACCGATATTGAGATACGCTGCTGCCTGAGGCTGCAGGAGAGTCTCAAGGTGGGACCGTGCAGGCAAAAAATGTCGGCGACCGCTGGCCTGTCGCACGTCATCCTCACTGTAAACTATATCCTGAATAGTATTGTACAAAGTTGTTTCTGTGTATAGAATCACAGCAATACGCTCGATAGAACACACCGCTGAGCTATTCTCAGATAAGCCTGAGCATCTTCTGGTGGCAGCGTCGGACCGTACTATTTCACCAGGCATTTGGTGGGTGGGGATAGGTTTGGGGGTGGGTGGGGAAGGTTTACATAGTGATTTGGGTCCCAGGTTTGAGCCCTCGGGATAGGATGGGCTGTAAATCCAAATAAATAAATATACACCTATGCACACACACACACACGTATGTACACACAGACATCTATGGCGACAAAGTCATTCGAATAATATCTTTTATTGAACCAAGTGTTGTTGGTGGAAACGTGCAAGCTTTGGGGCCACACAGGGCCCTTCCTCGGGCAAGTAGGAGTCAGAAGAGAAGATTTGAGCAAAGCCCAGCAGGTGCATATAATGTAATGGAAGAAAGGGGGAGGGAAGAGATCCGGAAGGGCTGTGGTACCACAGGGAGACATGAGTGAGGCAAAGCAAAGAGGGTGATAAATGAACCCTAATGACAGAAGGAGGGTGGGGAAGGTGAGAATGGAATTGAAAGTTCAAATATATGTGCACACAAATGCACACACACACACACACATCATGCATGGGGCTGGACACATCAGAAAGGGGACAGGAGAGGCCTCAGGACCCAACCTCGCCACACCTTGGATGTCATGACTCTGCAGAGAAGAGAGATGTAATTCCCTTTGGCTCTGCCCTCTTGCCGACATGGCCCTGCCTCCTGCAGAGTGCCATGCTGTAAGGGGGCTGGCTTATGTCAGAAAGGGGCGTGGCAGCCCCTTGGCTCCACCCCCTCCAGGTTGACACCCCCCCCGAAGGAGGGGTTCATCCTGTCGCAGAGCAAGAAAAGGGGCCAAACTGAGGTGGGTTGGGATTGGTCTAGCAAGGAAAGTGGTGGAGATGCCGGTGCCGGGGAAACGGATGACTGAAACGGAGATGGGAAGGTGTCCAAGGAAAGGTCACGCGGGAAGCCAGGGTGATAACGGAAGGCGGTGCAAGGGAAACCAGCTGCGTGGGACTGACGGAGGGAATTGTGAAGATCTCCCGTTAAAAATAGAGACAGAATCTGCGCTTGCGTTTATTTCATTCAGAGGCAGCTCTTGCGTATTCGCGTGGATTGAAAACCAGGGTGAGGCCAGGAGGTCCGGATTCTGGTCTCCATTATATCGAGGAGGAATCCCAGGGCACCTCCCTCCTAGGTAGTGGTGTCACTCAGGGTTTACACCCACTTAAAAGCTGATCCGAATTGGAGTCGTCATGTCTCTATGTCAAGCTTCCGCCCCTTGGCATATTTTTGTTCTACTCCCACAGAGACACAATGAAAGAGACCGTGTTATAATTTTAGGCTGAGGTTTCCCAGAGAGAGACAATGTGTATGTGGGGGGAGGGGAGGACAACCCAAACCTTGCTTCGGTGAGATCTCTAGCATCCTTTCGCGCCCGATCCCTGACGACACTCCTTTCCTTTCAATGGAAAGATGCTCTTTTACGCGAAGGACCGTCAGTGCTTGGAGGGGGCTGCATTTTGCACAGGGAGTTTTAAGGAGCCCGAGAATGAAATGAGTATTTTTCATACTTAGAAAAAGAGAGGGGGGAAGATTGACGCGGGACCCACTGGCATATCTGTTTACGTGCAGCTAAATGTTAGCCCGGGACTGTCCCTGGGCAGGTAGCCATCTAACCCAGGCTGTGTCCTCGGAAAATCTCAGCGGACGCAGCTCGGACTAAGGGCCTCCGAGCCCCACGTGGCCTTGCATGTACATCCAGCCCCGCCATACCCCATCAGGGCAGGGGCCGCCACGGCTGGTTACGACAGTTGACCGTCATGGCAAGGGGCAGGGCCGGCCACCCATACGTTGGTTTAGCTCCCTGCCCTACCTAGGCCGTGTGGGCAGTGAGACGACTCTCCAGCCATGGGCACGTTTGTTTGGTGGCGCGGGCCATGTCGCCTGCAGTTTGCTGGGTCGGAGAGCCGCTGTGCCACCCGCAGGCCTCTTTGAAGCATCAGGTTTTGCTTTAAAAGCCATTAGCAGCACAGGGAATGTGAGACTGGTTGGCAGTGTCTTGGCCATGACATTGACAAAGGCAAAAGCATCATCAGGCAAAGCAGTATTGGGGTCTCTGTTCACTGTGGGAAATTGCCTTTTGAAGATGCTGCTTGCCCGTCCCACTAGGAAACAGGCTTAGCGCGTCCCCCAACACGCGTGGTTTCCCCTAAGGAGTGCCGGTGATCTAAAGAAGGTGCAGACATTGCAGGTGAACAGGAACCAGGGTCTAGAAACCTTGGCAGCGTTATTTTGAAAGCCAGACGATGAATTTCCTCAAGGTGTGTCTGTAAACTCAGATCTGCCTGCAGGAGTCCCCCGTTTCCAAATGGAGGGCAGGGGGACAGGACCCACAAGTGCAGTTGCAAGTCAAAGGCTGTCCTGAGCCATGTAGCACCCCAGTATCTGCAGCCTACTGTGCACAGGGGAGCCACATGGCCACCGTTGGGTGAACTGGAGGTGGCCATCCAGCATGAGAGCAAGCAGGACTTGAACCTGCAGCCTTGAGAGATGAGGTTGAATACCTTAAGCCACTTCCGTAGTCGCAAAGGCTAGAAATGTAGCCATGTTAGTCTATCGTTATAACAAGCACAGAGAGTCCAGTGGCACTTTACAGACTAACACTAATCAAATGCACTAATAAATATTGGTTATTCTTTAAAGTGTCACTGGACTCTCTGCTCTTGTTGAAACCGCTCTGCCACCACTCTTGCCCCATTGGTATTTTATATAAATTTGGCGCATCCTCTCTGGAAGGGAGGGGGGGGGATCACTGAATTACATTAAAGTCTCAAAAAGAGGTTGCACCGGCAAGATTTTGGGAACCACTGGCCGGCGGGCCAGAGCAGGGGTGGCGATCCATCTCTCCCCTGCCGGCCTCACCCCTGCCCTGCTCCTTGGGCCATGTTCTAACGAACAGTAACTTCAGTAGCAGGAACAGAACCAAAGTCATTTTGACTCAAGTCAAAGTAACCACTCCACGTCGGTAGCAACGTTGGGAGAGGGTCGGTTCCGCAGACCCACCCTTGGTCCTTCCCTTCCCCCGGAGGGCGCCCCTTCAGCGCTTAAGGGTAGGGTCCGCATCTGCACGCACCTCCCTGTTCGCTGCACGGACAGACAGTATTAGACACCGGGATTCAGCGAGAATCCTCCGTTCCATGTTCGCCTCTCTCTGCAAATCTCCAGCCCCCTCATGCTGCCAGCAGGTTTCCCTTCCCCGTGACGGCTGGGCCTGGGGGTTGCCGTGTTCGCTGAGGCGGCAGCTTCTCCTCCTCCTGAGGCCCCTTTTCCTGAGGCCGTCTGGCCGCACAAGCGCCCCCGGCAGCCGTACAAGCTGGGCTGTTAGCAGGTGTTCAGTGTTGCTCTTTAATAGCGCGGCCCCCTTTCCCAGGGCTTGCTGGCTGCCAGCGCGGAGGTGCGAGGCAAGAGAACACGGTCTCAGGAGGCTTCCCAGGCGAGCAGCTGCCCCACCACCTGATGCGCTCGCCCGGGCGCCGTCTGCGGCCCTGGAATGCGACAGGCCTTACTCCACCTGAACCCCTCTGGGAAGGCCAGCCCCTACCTTACAACAGACTGGCTCGTCCAGGGCCAAAGCGCGTGCGTGGGAGGGTTTGGATTTCCACTAGTCCGTCACGGGCGAAAGGGTGAGGACCGCACTCTTGCAGATCCTCTTTAGAGGAAGGAGAGAGACCGCTCTGGGGCAGCTCCATGGGTAGCACCACGGCTAACAGGTTACTCACCCCGCATCACACTGACTTGTCTAGACTGGGGGGTGAATTCTGAGGGGGTTATTTGCTCCTTTCCCCATAGTCTCCGGCAGTGCCCGCATTTGCTCTGAGTTATTACAGGATTGTGCATTAGAACAGGTGGAAAATTTCCCATACCGAAAACATCTCACTAAAACAAACACACACACACCCCGCCCCCCCTCCCCACAAGGGTTTTGTGTCAATGAAAACTTCTTGCAAAGAAGTTGCAAAATCTGGGAATCTGACTTCCTGGACAGAGGTTTCCGTGTTCCCAGCAAAAGGTTTTTCCTCTTTCCTTTTCTCAAAATTTTGAAATGAAAATGACTTAATAAAATAATGTAAGTTTCAAATCCTTTTGTTTTGGGGACGAAGCAGCCCTTTTGGGGGGGTCAGGTTTTTTTGGGTGTGAGCAGTGCAGTGGGAATTGTTTATCCCATGGCAAATACCGACGGTTTGAAACCAGGTTTCGGCTCGGAATCTGGAACGAAAATCTGAAATGTCAAAATAAATAAGTAAATAAATAAATAAATAAACCAGCGAGATGGCACATTCCCCCTCCCCACCTTTCTTCTCGGCGCTTTGGATCCAAGCAAAACTCACTGTTGGAAATCCAACGCTTGCGTCAAAACGTTGATTTTTGTCTTGAACAACAACGTGGAAATGTTTCTCCGGGACATAGCGCGCTCTCGTTACAACAGCCTTCACTAAAGGCGTCCGTTGGGTTCAGTGAACCTGCCAAGTCCTCTGCCCTTCATTTTGATTTTCCTTTTGCTTTTCCAATCCCTTCACTCTAATGATCCAAAGGTTTAAAATTCCTGACGTTCCATTGTGGTGCAGGTGGACCGGGTTTCCAATCTGGAATGGATTCCATCTCCAGGTTTTTCAACATTGCAGTTTCACTGAAGTGGATCAGGTCTTTTTCCTACGCGGATTTAATCAACACTTTCGAAACGGCCCACAGAGATCCTGCATTGGGTTTGCAGCAGAAACAAAGTATTTCATTCAACTGGCATAGGCACGATAATAATTATTTTATTTTTATAGGGCTCGCCCGCCTTTAAATGGCACTCTGTGCATTTTTATGCACCATCCAAAAAATATAGCAAACAATATAAAACAACTTTAAAACAATTTAGAGGGGAAAGCAAAGAGGGCGAACAAATTACATTAAAGGAAACCGGCAACGGAACCTATAAAAGCACCTAGTGAATGAGTTTTCAGGAGGAACTAAGATGCGCATTCGGAGGGAGCGAGTTCCACACCGCAGGGCCCGCCGCAGCAAAGCCCCGATCGCCCACTGACTTAAGACACGCAGGCGGGATCTCCAAACAGAGGGGGGTTTCTCAGCGCAGATAACCATCAGAGTGAGGCTCCAGGAGCAGTTTTTAAATATAGGCAGGGCCTAGACCCTTCAGGGTCGTGAAAACCAGCCAGCGCCAGCCTAGACTCAATCTGTCATTTTACAGGCAGCCAGTAGACTAGAACAAATCTTGGTAGCCGATTCCATTTCCATCGGAACCCGCTGCTCCGATGCAGGTCCGTTGGAACGCGGGCCGACCACAATCAGAAGCCCTGCTCCTGTTTGCCTGTGCAAAAAAAGAGTCTTTTGTTCAACGTGCGTGTGCAAAAGAGGAGGGAGGGGGAGCGACTGTTCCCGATCTGGATCTCCATCGGAATGGGAACTGGTTGTCAGGCCTTGGCCCCAGGGTATTGGATCGCTGCCCCAACCGCTGGTGCCACCCCTCAGGCCTGATTTCAGCCTAGCTCCCTCCTCCTGTGTTCCCACAATCTTTGCCATGCTGCACTCATTCCCAGCTGTGTCCCATTGCTCCATTCCTGCCTCCCAACTTCCTGATTGGCTGCCGGGCAATACTTCAGGCCTGCTAGTGGCCACAGAAAGGCAGGCGGAGGAGCTGCTCTTCTCATTCTGTGTTGTGGTTGCACGGGTCCCAATTCTGTTCCTAGCCCCTTGCGCTCTCTCCCTTCTCTCGTTCTAGTTGTGTTCCCTACCTTGACCCTTAATGTTCCCTTCCTAGGTTTCAGGCCCTGTGTCCCTCCCAGTTTCCACGCTCCCCTGATCCCCAGCTCTGGTTCCCAGCTCCCTTTCCTTGACCTTGACGATGAGCCGTAAGCTCTCTTAGACCGGATTCCCCGACTCTTGTGCTGGGCATCAACTCTCGTTGGTATCGGAGAACGGCCAAGAGGTTTCCTCTACCTCATTGGTACCCTTCCTATCCCTGCCGTGGCCCCTTCCCTGGCTCCTGTCACCGTATTAGCGTGGCGGGTTCCAACGGGAATGAAATCCACCGTGAAGATCTGTTTGATATCAAAAAGGAACAACCTCTTGTAGCTCCGCACTCCTGTTCGGGGAGGGCCCCCATGAGCGTTTCCCCTGTAGGAACCATTAGCATTATTTGTCAGTCATCACTGTTCAAAGGGCTCTGTTAATTCTTTGGATTTATCTACCTCCAGCGATGTACCTGGAACTGTGCAGTCCTGAACGAGAGGCAGGTCTCTGCCCCAGGGGGCTCACAGTGGGGGGAAGGGGTGGGGGGGGGAGACATCTAGGAAGTTGAGAAGTCACAGGTGTCTGTGCTCAGCTTAGTTAGACCCCAACTAAATGGACATTATTATTATTATTATTATTTTATTATTAGCATTTATATAGCGCCAGTGATGGAACACAATGGCGGGGTAATCACAGGGTGCTGCTATCATGCAGACTTGGGCCGGCTTGGGTGCTTTGGAGATTGGGCTTTTTTGCTGTCTGGTTGGCGTTTCTAATTACATTAGAATTGGCACATGTGGCACATGTAATTACGTATTGGGGTGGGGCTTGTTTGCCAAGGGGTGGGGCTTATGGGATGAGGGGGTGGAGCTTGTCAAAATGTTGGGAAGTGTGGCAATAGCAAGGGCTAAAGGTCAGTTCCAATACCCCCTCCCTCCACTTCAACCTTTTGGTTCCCTTCCCCAAAACCCCCAGCTTCTGTCCCAGGCAGCAGGCCGTCCCCACTCCACCCCACCCTCTGCTATCCAGAGGGAGCAGAGAGTGGCTAAGAAAGAACTTGGTCCCAGGCAGGATTGCATTCTCGACAGGGACAGGAGTGAGAAGAAGGGGACCCGAAATTTTGCTACTGGGATTGAAAGGAACACCCCATCTAATCCTGCAGCCCCGACACCTGGCCCTCCAAATCGATGCCAGGTTAACTGCACACATGGAAGGGATGGGCACAGACACAGACACACCCATCCATGCACACACAGCAGGGATGGGCTCACACTCAGATGCACACGCAGCAGAGGCAGAGACGTGCTTACACCTAGGTGTAGACGTGCCAACAGGAACGTGTGCGCACCCGCTCTGAGATGCACACGTATTCACGCACAGTGTTGTGAAAGGCCCAATGATGTCCATTAGGAGAATCCACATGGAGTGCGGCATTTGGACGCGCGGCCCTGCTGGATGTGGGGTTTTTTTTTGCTGCACAGAGCGGGTGGACAGCCACCCAGGACTGTGTGTGTGTTTGTGTGTAGGAGAGAGAGGGGTTCTAAGAGCAGAGGAATCTGTGTGTGTTGTTCAGGGGCCGGGAGCCTTTTCTCTTCCGGGGGCCACTTTGGAAATGGATCCGTCCTCTCTCCCTGTGTGCCTGCCCCTCCTCTCTGCTCCCTTCCCCTGAGCTCAGCCATTCAGTGCTTGGGGATAGGAACTGGCTCCAGGCGGCAGATCCAGGAAGAGGAAAGGGGGCCACATAGACTAGCTGTGGGGAACATTTGGCCCCGGGGGTGGGTCTGTGGTTCCTTCCTCCTGCTCTAGTTGCTGGATAGCGTGTGTTCATACAGGCCAATTTCAACAGCTCGTAATGGGCCTGGTGATGTTTTGGGACTCTGTTAACTCGGTTTGTTCCTAATGGTGCTAATGAATTATTCAGCCATGCTTGCGTCCAGTCCAGTCCTTCCCCCTTTCCCAGTCTGGGACAGGTCCTCTCAAGTCCCCCTTAGGGTAGCACAGGAGCGGGGTGGCTCCTACCAAGGGTTAAGGCAGTGCTAGGCTCCGTGGATGCCAGTGTCCTTGCCGTAGCTGCATGCTGGTCTGGTTTCCCAGGAGCTCCAGACAATGCCCGGCTCTGTGGCACCTCCCCCCCCCCCCCTTGCCCACTTGGGTTATCCCTGGCCTGACACATTTTCCAGGACAGACTTTCTCTGCTCCCCGCACCCCCCTCCCTGCGCTCCCATCGCTTTGCCAAACCCCCAAGCAGCAGCTGCCGGGCTCCGCCAGAGGCCATCTGTGAGCCTGGTGACTCCAAAAAGGATGACAGCGGGCAGAGGGGGGAGGGAAGAGCATCCCTGGCACTGGTCTCCATCCAGATGGGAACGACAGCAGCGAGGGATCCCAGATCCATCAGCCACTGGCGACGGCACGGTTCGGAGCTTGCCGGCTGGTGGCTCTGACTTCCACCAAAGCTCATGCCTTGCCTTGCCTTGCCTTGCCTTGCCCGAGCTCACTGTGCAAATTCATACCTCCCCATAGTCCTGCCCTCTCTGGGTGCTGAATCCCACTGTCCATTTTCCAGGAGAGAGAGAGAGAGAAGGCTGGGATTCAAACCTCAGGCACCAGGGAAAGCCCTTGAGAGTCCAATGGAAGAGAGCGTTAGTCCCGCTTGGTGCCCTGGGAACGGTGGGGGTGTACGTGGGAGTGCAGGAGGGGGCGGGGCTTGCCCCTCTTTCACCGCTCAATCAATTGGGAGGTGTGCAAAATGGATTATGGGACCCGAGTTCACCACACCAAAAAAATCTTAAATTCTGCAACCAGTGAAGCCAAATTCTGCAAATTCACCGCGAGCATTAATATTTGCATAATTAACTTGATTTGCATAACGATGCATGCTGGGAAGCAAATTTGCAATAGGTTTGACGTAGAATCACAATTTTGCTAATCAAACACAACTCAAATCCTCTGGAATTTCAGCACCTCCCTCACGCAAACATAGGGCCTTCAGACCCCACCCACCCACAATTCATCTCCCAGGGGCCTATTTACCCTCGGGTCATGGTCAGGATTGGCTGATTCTGCGAGGATTCCGCGAGGATTGGCTGATTCTGCGAAAATCAC
>QEPC01011860.1:459744-473850 GCA_003113815.1 Sphenodon punctatus
CTGCCCCATCACACAGCACTGCCAGTGACCCCCTGTTCTGACCCCCAGCCCCCTGCTCCCCCAGTGCTGCCCCACTGCACAGCTCTGCCGATGCCCCTCACTCCGCTGTTGCAAGCGAGAAGAGAGAAGCCCCATAGAAACCAGCCTGGCTTCCATAAATAGTTTGGGTCCAATGATGTCAGTTTTTTGCGGAAAGCACAAGAGAGAGAGAGTGAATCTGGGAAGTTGGTTGTCTCCGCGTAATTGAATTAATCGGGAAAAGTTTTTGGCAGGACATTGTGTATCGGAGGCACTTCGTCACCGCCCGATCTCTTGGTGGGGAATATGAGGCAGCTGCCTCTGCGGCCTTGTGGGAATGTCGGCGGCCCATGGGACACTTGGGCTCTGGGAGGGGAGTGGGGGCTGGTGGGCTAGATCAGGGGGGCTGGGAGCCAGGACTCCTGGGTTCTCTCCCCAGCTCTGGGGTCTAGTTGGCTGGAGCAGGGGGGCTGGGAACTGACTGTTCGTGTCGTCCTCCGCCCCCGTGTGCCTCAGTTTCTCCTTGTGCGATCGGAGGGATTGCTAGTGAGATCTCAGAGTGCCATGAGACACACTCGCGGCCTCATTTCTCCACGAAGCAGAGAAGCATTTCATCCATCTAAGAGGTGAGAAGTAGCACACGCCCACCCAGTTCCCCCGGGGAATCGATTGCTTAATTGTCCAACCATTGTAGAAATGCCGTCTCTGACGCTGCCGCCTCTCTGCGCAGCAAAACAAACAAAAACAAAAGCAGCCACTTCGGGGATACTGGGGCTCAGGCTGGGAAACTTCGGGCTGCTCGTGAGTCATCCAAGCCCTCCGTGAACCACAGAGAGCAGCATGGGGCGGGAGGGCGACACAGGCCTAATTCCATGGAAGAACAGTTACTCAGTAGCTGGGCCTCGCTTTGGTTTCCCCGCAGACGCGTTCACATGAACAGAATGCTCAACAAACGCCCATTGTTCGGGAGCAGGGAGAAGAAACTCACCAGCCCTGACCCCCTTCGCTCTGCCTTTCAAAGGGACTGGTAGTAGGAGTGTGAGACGGGTTTCGATTCCCACTGTTCATCTGAACGCTACCAAAGTGGAATAGTTACCTCGCTTTGCTTCACTTTCTCGGAACGTGGCCTCGGTTTCATCCCGACCCCTAGACACCGCTCCCCAGAGCTGAGCCCCTGATTCTCAGCCCCCACCCCATATCCTGTCCACAAAGGGCTGGGCTTAGCCTCTGCCGCAGAGGCCCTGTCGGATTCTCGCTGAGTTCTCTTGGGGACTTAGAGCAGGGATGAAGGGACCTCTGGCCGCTTTCCACTTCCCGGATCTGACCCCTGGATCCAGTGACTCCCCTCCAGGGGAAGCTCTTTGCCCCGCCCCCTAGACTGGGTGGGCAACTCTGCTCCCTAACTGACCCCACCCCCTCGTCGGTAAGCTCCACCCCTTCAGCAAATAAGCTCCTCCCCCCCTGGGGCACTTACACACACACCCCCCACACCCCATTGCCAGGGCGCAAGGAGGGACAGACGCTCTCCTGTTTCTCATTCCACTCAGTTCCTTGTCATTCCATCCTCTTCCCCATTTGGCCTCTCAAGGGCTTTTTCCTGGGGGGCCACCAGCAGAGACGCCCCTGAAGCTTCAACCCCAGCCTTTTTGTGTCTCTCCTGAAAGAGGGTCTTGGACCCCCTGAAAGTGGGAATGGGGTGTGTGTGTCTATATTCTCAGATCCCCCTCCACCGTCCCCTCTTTGCATCCCCACGCGCCAGTCCAGCCGCGTTCCGGTCTTCCCAGGGGCCACCAGGGATACCCGCCCTCGTGAGAATCAACTCAAACTTGAGTCATTTTCGCCCAGGTATGAAACCTGGTATGTCCCCTTTCACTGGCGAGATGCCCCAAGCGTATAATTGCCCACACACGGAAGATAGATAGTGTGAAATCAAGCTAAACCTACAGCGGTTGGTTCGCCTGCAGTGTCAACATCAACAAAAAAGATAACGTCTTCTCATCTTGACTGTGGTCCCTAACTCCAGCTTACCCTATCCGCGGCGAGTCCAGCATCCTTCCGTGCCCATCGCAGCACGGTCGGGGCTGAGGACTGGGTTGAGTAGCTTGGAGGGAAAGTCCTTCAGCTCCTGCTGTTCGAGTTCTTGCGTCCCTCCTGGCTGGGATCCCAAGATGGAGGAGTCGCCCTGTCCCCCTCCTCCCCCCAGGTTTTCCAGGTGATCAACTGAGCTCTCCTCCTCCTCTTTGTTATTCGGTTAGTACTTTTCCAACAGCTACTTTAGGGGTTTCTCTGAAAGCGGCTGGCGATCACGTCCACAATGGAGAAGTCATTTAACATATGTAAAAGTTTAACTCCCTTCTGCCCTGAACTGGTTCCCACTGGCTTTCGCCCTTCAGGTTCATAATCTAGGATGTCGTTTCTCTGCACCTCCTTCCTATCTTGAAACGATTTCAGTCGCAGGATTCCTTATTCTGAGACCATTCGAATGATATCTAACATGATGAATCCCTTTCCGTTACTACTTCTCAGTTTCACCCCATCCCCATGCGTAACGAGTGTGTCGGTTCTGTTGGTAACGAGTGTGTCAGTTCTCTTGTTCGTTACACATCCCATGTGTAATGGATCCCATGCGTAACGAGTGTGTCGGTTCTGTTGTTCGTTACACATCCCATGTGTAATGGATCCCATGCCTAACGAGTGTGTCGGTTCTGTTGTTCATGACACATCCCATGTGTAGCGAGTGTGTTGGTTCCCCATCACCCCCACCCCCGAAAGAGAGACAGTGGCAATCCAGCACCCAGCAAGGGCCTTGTGTCCCTCCTACACGGGGACTATTGGGATGTATGAAAGGAAGGAGGCAGGGTTCTGCTCCGCAGAAGATGATTGTCTGAACAGTTTGAAGGGCAAGCAGTCGTGTTTGGTTCCCTCCGTTAGTCCTCCCCCTCTCTTCCTGGTGTCTGTCTGCCATCCTGTCTTCTTCACTCTCCCCTCTGCTGTATTTCCCTGCCTCCTGCCCAGCAAGGGGGGAGTGGAAGGATTGAGTGACTTGCTGCTTCTCCTCGCTCATCACAGGAGAGAAGGGACCAGAGTGGAGCCGTTACCCCACAGTGACTCCGCCCCGGGCTAGAGGGGAGGGAGGAGTTTACACCGGTGGAAAGGCACCCGAAAGCACTGCATTCGGTGGCCTTCTCTCTAGTCTCCCGAATTGCTCTGGGAGTTTTCCCGCTGTCTTTTCATGTCCTGACCCCCAGCCCCCTGCTCCCCCCTGCCCTGCCCCCATCACACATGCCCCTCACTCCGCGAGAAGAGAGAAGCCCCAGAGAAACCCGCTTGGCTTCCATAAATAGTTTGGGTCCCAGTGATGTCCGTTTTCTGTGAGAGTGTGAATCTGGGAAGTAGGTTGTCTCCGCGTAATTGAATTCATCGGGAAAAGTTTTCATTGCTCAAGGATCCATTCTTGTTTTCACTCCACGTGCAATTCACTTGTGGAACCGGCCACCGGATGTTGCGAAGGCCAGTAGCATAAATAGATTTAAAATAAGGACTGGATAAGTTAGAGGACAGGTCCATCAATGGCTGGCCGTTGGTCTGTGGGGACGAGACAGAATGGTTCACTCTGATCTGTGCTTCTCTGAAGCCACACAAGCTGCCGCTGTCGGAGACAGGATACTGGGCTCGATAGACCATGGGCCTGACCCAGGATGCCATTTATTTATCTTCTTAAACTCTTTCTCTTCTTTCTACCCGGCTGGGACTGAGTTCCCCACTTTTCCGAGAGACTTTTCTTAAGTGGCATGGGTTCTAGGCCCAGATCCCTGGATAGCTTCGTTTAGTGCGGCGGGTGTAGTGTGGGTTCTAGCCCTTGTTCTCCTGGTGGACACCATGTGGGTTCTAGACTCCTCTCTCTCCCCCCCCCTGGTGGGCTTGGAGCAGTGTGGGTTCTGGAGTGACCCTCCCTCCATCGGGTTCTCTACAGCACTGCAGGCTCTAGACCTTGTCCCCTGGTGGTCTCTGTGGAACTGTGTGGGTTCTAGTTCTCTCTCCAGCGGGTTCTGTGCGGCGCTGTAAGTTCTAGACCTCGCTCCCTGGTGGTGCGAGTTCTAGACCTTGCTCCCCTGTCTGGTATGCAGACTCTCTGCCGGGTTTCCTTGCAGGCCAGGGAGGGGTGGGTCCGGCCAGCAGGTTCTAGTCCTGGCTTACTCAGAAGTGTCTGGGCTGCCGGCGGCCACTTCTCCGCACCTTCCTCCGCTGACTCTGCTCCTGCAGCTGCAAAGTAGCCAGTCTGTTTGGCTACTGCTGTGTGCGAGGCCTTGACCGCTCGCTGGGAGGCTCTTGCCCTGTGCTGCCGGGTTCCTGCCAGCTTCGACCCAGCAGCGGGCCATGGCAGCTCCCCAGCCGCTAGCAGTCAGGGTCGGGGCCATGCTGATGCTTCACGGGCTCTAGATCAGGGGCAGCAGCGAAGGGCTAGATCACAAGCCAGGGGTGGATCAGAAGCTACTCTCCAGTAGCCCGCCGCTGTGTGCGGAAGGGAACCAGCCTCTGCGAGATTGTCCCTGGGAGGGAAAGCAGGATCAGCGACAGGGCGTGTCCCCAGGGAGGAGAGGTGGGGTGGGGAAGGGGAGTGCTTCTCTCCTCTCCTCAAACCACTTGCTGAGATGCCCGGGAGCTAGGAGCCAGCGCACCGTAAGTCTGGACACCCCTGCGCTAGCCCAGAGATACCAGTGCTGGATCCCCGTGCTTCTTGGGGACCTTGGCACCGCCACACCCGCTCTGCCCTGCAGTGAGTTCCGCTCCTCCTGCCTGGTGCCCCTGGGGCATCCCCTTCTCCCCCACCCCCCAGGCTGCCCACCCCCCTGGAATCATGCTCTCCTGCAAACCCTGCTCTCCCCTAGGCCCCTGAAAGGCCCTTGCTGTCTCCGACACCGCAGCTGTGAATATTGCAATTCATAAAACACCTTGATCCTCGTAACTCTGTCTCCCAGCCCCGGCCCCATGGGCTCCTTAGCGCCTGGCATGCTCCCCCCCGCGGCACCTGAAACTCTCGTTTACGTGGGGCAGCAGAAACGCTGTCCTAATGAGGATTCAGTCTGGCGTCACCTCCTTCCCAGCTATCTGGGGATCGGGGCCAGCTGAGCGGGTCGCTGTGAGCTTACCCCTGTGGGACTAGTCTCGGATGCCACCCCACCCCACCCCACCCCGCCTGAGCTCACCCTTCCAGTGCTCAAGGGGAGGGGCTGGATCCAGGAGCCACATATAAAACCAGCCACCAGCCAGATTTGTCCCCCAAACTGGAGGTTCCCCTCCCCTGGGCTAAGGTTGAAGGTGGGGTGGGGACAAATCCCAAGCTATAGGGCCTTCTCTAAGGGGCACTGCCCCCGCCCTCAACACTGCTAGCACAGACAGGACAGGTAGAAGGGGCGGGGAGGGATTATTCCCACCCTTCCTTAGGGTGGCCAAATAGGCAAATTTTAGAGGACACTTATGAGAAATACAGGTTGCAGGGTTGCAGTGGCTCTGACACAGGTAGAGTTAGGTTGAATGGTTAAGACCAGACAGGAAGGTGGACTTCAGGGTTCTCCCCTCAGTTCAGCCCCTTCCTCTGCGTGACAGGCCTCAGCTTCCCCGTCTCTAAAATGGGCCCACGGCTCGGCCAAGCCTTTGGCTAACAGGGCCGGCGGCCGCCCAGCCAACTGGTAGCAGCAGCCGGGGGGTTGCGGGGGGAGCGTGTGTGTCTGGGTGTGCCGTTCCCCCGCCGGAATCCGAGCTGCCACATCCCCTAGCCGGCGCGGAGTGTGTTGCTAATTACCTTCCCCTAGTGCGGCACGGAGCAGCCGGGGGCCCCGTTTGCGGCTTCCTCCCTCCATTGCTAACGCAGGAAAGTAGGTCAGCGATGGGGGGGGGTAAATGGGGAAAAGCTGTCAAGTGGGGGAGTAGGCTGGGCTGGGCTGCCTCACTCCCGAAAGCTGACTCTAATGTGGAACAGAAGGTCAGGCGCGATTTTGAGGTTACCTTGGATAACCTCCCCAAGGCGAACAAAAGGGCCTTTCAGAGAGCACAGGGCGGCTGGGCCTTCTCTGGCACTCCTCACCCCCTTTCCCTCCCACAGCCCCCCTCCCCAACACACACACGGTGGCTAGGACAGGTTGTTCCACCAGGTTTGGAGGGGGGGGGGGTTGTAAAGTAACGGCCTCCCCTCCCCAACGGAAGGGGTGAGTCAGAGATTCCTGGGGTTTGCAAAGAATTTGGGGCGGAGCGGCCGCGACCCTGGACCCCCGAGGCCTGTGCATTGGGGACAGTGGGGCAGCTGGGAGGGACCTGCTCCTCCCCACCTCCCCAGGCTGAGTAGCGAGCCAGGCGGGGGGGACGCGCCCCTTCCCGCAAGCTGTTCTCCATCAGCGTGACCCAAGGGAACCAAGCTGGGATTTTTATGGGGAGGTTTGGCAGCATGGGACGCCACAGAGCCTGGCTTTTCCAAATCAGGGATGGTTTCTATTTCCCCTCCGGTGGGGGGGGAATCGATGCCCTGCCCCCACCGGGTTATACAGTACATAAGCGACCTGATGCAGGTCAGAGGGTGTGGGGCGGGGTGGCTGTGTTTTGGGGAGGGGGAATAGCAAGGGAATGAGGGGCAGCAGCAGGGCTATGGGGGTGTGTGTAGGGACTGGGTTGGCAGGAGTCCTGCATCCACCCATAGTAACGCAGTGACTTGAACCTGCTCTGCCACCTAGTGCCAGACATAGGCCAGTGCAGCTGAGCAGTCTAATTAAGCCAAGGCCTTTTAGGGCCAGTGGATCAACTCAGCGGCCCCCAGTGTGTGCCACCGCCAGCACCCCCTGACTCTGCACCTCCTTCTGCCTGCGGCGGGACAGTCCTCGCCCCCTCGGCTTATGCTAGGGAATCCCCCGTGTACCCCCGTAGTCTGTGTTTGGAGACGGGGCACTGTGGGAGCAGGGGCTGCGGGTGGGGATTGAGGGGCAGCGGCAGAGCTGGGGGAGCAGGGGCTGCGGGTGGGGATTGAGGGGCAGTGGCAGAGCAGGGGGGGCATCCCAGGACTGGGGGAGCAGGGGCTGCGGGTGGGGACTGAGGGGCAGCGGCAGAGCTGGGGGAGCAGGGGCTGCGGGTGGGGACTGAGGGGCAGCGGCAGAGCTGGGGGAGCAGGGGCTGCGGGTGGGGACTGAGGGGCAGCGGCAGAGCTGGGGGAGCAGGGGCTGCGGGTGGGGACTGAGGGGCAGCGGCAGAGCTGGGGGAGCAGGGGCTGCGGGTGGGGACTGAGGGGCAGCGGCAGAGCTGGGGGAGCAGGGGCTGCGGGTGGGGACTGAGGGGCAGCGGCAGAGCTGGGGGAGCAGGGGCTGCGGGTGGGGACTGAGGGGCAGCGGCAGAGCTGGGGGAGCAGGGGCTGCGGGTGGGGACTGAGGGGCAGCGGCAGAGCTGGGGGAGCAGGGGCTGCGGGTGGGGACTGAGGGGCAGCGGCAGAGCTGGGGGAGCAGGGGCTGCGGGTGGGGACTGAGGGGCAGCGGCAGAGCTGGGGGAGCAGGGGCTGCGGGTGGGGACTGAGGGGCAGCGGCAGAGCTGGGGGAGCAGGGGCTGCGGGTGGGGACTGAGGGGCAGCGGCAGAGCTGGGGGAGCAGGGGCTGCGGGTGGGGACTGAGGGGCAGCGGCAGAGCTGGGGGAGCAGGGGCTGCGGGTGGGGACTGAGGGGCAGCGGCAGAGCTGGGGGAGCAGGGGCTGCGGGTGGGGACTGAGGGGCAGCGGCAGAGCTGGGGGAGCAGGGGCTGCGGGTGGGGACTGAGGGGCAGCGGCAGAGCTGGGGGAGCAGGGGCTGCGGGTGGAGACTGAGGGGCAGAGGCAGAGCTGGGGGAGCAGGGGCTGCGGGTTGGGACTGAGGGGCAGCGGCAGAGCTGGGGGTAGGAGCAGGAAGATCAAGCCTGGAACAGTGGGTTGGTTGCGAGGACGCTAGTGGCTTGGGACAGACCAAGTTTCTTTTTCCTCTGGCCCAGGGTGCCAGGCTCCCATGGACAGGATGGCGGGCACCTGTCCAGGGCAGAAGGCATGCTTGGCTCCAGATCCCTCATGGGAGCCAGAGCAGCACCTGATGTCATTGCTGGGCCAGGCCTGGCCAGAGAGATTCCATGAGAAAAGCCAGGCCAGAGAACAGCTGGGTGTGAATGAAACACTCTGACTGGCTCTTGGTGAGGTCATGGACAGATCTGATTGGCTGCAAGGGAAACCATGGTCCTGCATCCCCAGATGGGAGCCCCCTGGGTTCCCCGGATGAGCATGGTCTGTCAATCGGCAGGAGCAGACGGGACTGAAGGATCCTTCGAAGCATCCTAAATTAACTGGGGGCAGAGCAGTGGGCAGAGCTGCTGTTGACTGAACTGAGCTGGCTGGATCTCAGCCCATCACTAGAAGTAGGGGGGGGGGGGCTGGGAGCCAGGACGCCTGGGTTCTCTGGGAGGGGAGTGGGGGCTAGTGGGTTAGAGCAGGGGGGCTGGGAGCCAGGACTATCCCCAGCACTAGGAGGAGAGTGGGGTTTTCTGGTTGCACTAGAGTGGATGGGCCGCAGGACTCCTGGGTTCCATTCCCAGCCTCAGTGGGGGCGGGGCCGGTTGCATTGGTGGGCTATGCCTTGTGCATCATGCTCCCCCCGGTAGGAGGGTGTTCTGGGTAGCAGGATGCGGAGGGGCAGACAGACATTGGGGAGCCCTGCGATCCGTCTCAGTCCTGTGGAAGCAGGGGAGCTCCCTCAGCAGCAGGTGAATGCCCCCCTGTGCCCCTTGGCCTGCTCCCTCCCCCTCCCCAGCTCTCTGCAGGAACAGGCCCCTCCTGTGCTGCGCCCTGCTGGGCTCCTGCCAAACAGATGCAGGGGCCTGGAACGGACCCAAAGGCAGTTCTGCGCTGCCGGCGGCGGCAGCGAGTATTTTCGGAGAGCTGGGCTCTGTTAAAGGGATACATTCCCCGCTCTCTTTGTGCTGCATCTTCCTTCTCCACTTTCTCTCCGGCTTCCTCCCTTTCTCCCTTTCTTACTCCTTCCCCCAAGCTTGTCGAGGCCATTTCCCTAGGGCGTCCCGTCCATGCCCCTTCTCTGTCCCTGCCTCCGCACCCCCCTCTCTGGGGACAGTCCCCACAAGCCGTCCCGCCCGCCGCCCCTTCTCCTGACCCCCGGAGCCCCCCGCTCACGTTTCCGTTTATTGATTGATTCCTTTGCCGAAAGAAACCACTTTTTAAAAAATAATAATAATAATAATAATAAAATAAAATCTTTGATTAAAGCTAGAAGACAAAGCGAGAGATGGAGTCCAAAATCCAGCCGAGTTGGCAGGCTCGGTGCTGTGAGGGGCCCAGAGTTTGGGGAGAGGGGGGAATAGAGTGGAGGAGGGGGCTTATTGTACAACAAGCTCGCTCGGTAGCAGGCAGCTCTGCCACAACGTCGCGGTGCGGCGCGTGGCGCGGTGAGTCACTCTGGTTTGAGCACGGCCGCTTAAACGGTGCCGTGCTGGGAGTTAGCCCGTGTGTGGCTGAGCTCCATCCCTAGCACAGCGACCTTCTTGGGGAGGGGAGGCTCTGAATTTCTCCCAGTTCCCCTCTAGAGATGGCACAGCCCAGAGCAAGCCCCTGCCGCGACTGCAGCTGGTTCCACAAGCCCCGTGGGAGACTGGCAGGATTGAGGGACGATGGGGCCGCCAGGAGAGCCACAGAACAGGCCCGGGAGGCATCAGCAGGGTGGCGGGAGCTGTAAAACCGTCAGCCGGGAGGGCACAACCAGCCGCTGCTCCCCTGTATTTGCGACAAGAGGGTTTCGCACACGTTACACCAAGTACAGCGATTCCCAACGGCCAGGGCCAAGCAGAGGCAGCTGCTTCTGGAGTAACCATCCCAAATTTGGGACCCGGAGAGAGAGAGTCCCTGTCCCAGGAGAGAGAGAGAGCGACCTCCAACACTGCCCTGGTCTCTTCCCTGCTGGGGGGGCTGCTGGGCGTAAGGACAGTGGGGGGCAGACCCAGGAGGGGTTTGCTGAGTATTAGGGATTAATCCGATAATGCCGATAATTGGCGATATTTTAACAATGGCCGCGCTGTTAAAGATCCGAAAAATCGGCAGTGTTAAAAAAAGATATACCGATAAATCCGATATCGGATTAATCCCAGACCGATAAAACCGGTAACCGGTAATTTGCCGCTAGTCCCATTCCTACGAGGAGATCGGGCGTGTTTGGAGAACCCAGATACCTCTCCATAGGGGTCGCCGTCAGGTTTGCTCGTTCAAACGCCGAGCTTGGCCCCGGGAGCCTGGAAGATCCCCAGGAAACTCCTGCGGCGAGCCACCGATAACGGAACAAGAGAAGTAGTGCTGTACTGGGTCAGAGCCATGGCCCAGCATCCTGTCTCCGATCATTCCAGTCCCCAACGCCTCCCAAACCTACCTGCTAACGGACCATTCATGGACCTATCCCCCAAGAACTTATCCAGCCCCTTTTAAAAAACTAGCTCCACTACCGGCCGTGACGGTAAATTCCGCACGCGCGGAGTGAAAAAATACTTTCTCTGATTTGTTTTAAATTGGCTGCCAGTTGGTTTCATGGAGTGTCCCCTTGTTCTAGTGCTGTTAAAGAGGGTCAATAACCGCTCCCTATTGACTCGTCCCCACCGCTCATGGTTTCATAAACTTCTCTCCTATCCTTCGAGCTGAAGAGCCCCAGCCTGCCCGGCCTCACTTTATATGGGACACAATGCCCATGCGTTAAGCACTGCCCCCCTCTGTCACGGGGGCCATTGCTCAGTCAGGCCGCCGTTGGCCATCGCCGGATGAAATTGACTGTGTTCCTCTCGCCGCGGTCAATATCACCCTTGGGTGGAGGGAGAGGTTAGAGCGTCATTGACCAGGGGACACAGGAGCTCGGTCCCTTGCTTTAAGCAACTCCATGCCGGTCTGACAGGGAGTCCCAACCAGAGGATTTGGATAGCTCCCACGTTCCTTCTGCTGCCCAAGAGAGTCGCGCTGGCGGGCAGCACGGACACGAGCGAGCATAAACGTTTAATCAGACTGTACTGCCCATGGGATGGCATCACAGCCAGTAACACGGGCTTGATTCCCGCCCCCCTCCGAGAGTCACTGGCTGAAACATGAATGGGGGCATTTGATGTGATCACAAAGCTCAGGGCCCAGTTCTTCCCATCCGGAACACTTGGGGATGGGGTGGGGGGGAGATAGGATGGGGTTGGCGTGAGGAGGCTGACTGGGGTGTTATGTCTTGGAGCAATGGCCTGAGAGGGTTGGGTTGTGTCTGACGGGGTGGGATTGGGGGCCTGTTTTGGAGTGATGTCACAAGAGGTGTTTGGTACAGGGGAGTCCTGGTGTGTTTGGGGGTGATGGCTTATGGGGCTGTTTTGAGGGACGCTGCAGTAGGATTCTGTCATGCTTGGGGGTGGCAGTTAACGGGGCTGTTTTTTGGGTGGCTACAGTAGGACTGTCATGTTTGGGGGGTGGTTCAGGGGCTGTTTGTGGGGGCTACAGTAGGATTCCATTGTGTTATGGGGTGAACGTTTATGGGACTGTTTTGGGGGATGCTGCAGTAGGATTCTGTTGCATTTAGGGGTGGCAGTTTATGGGGCTCTTTTGGTGGGTGCTGCAGGGTAATTCTGTTCTGCTTAGGGGAGTGAAGGATTGTAAGAGCTCATTGTTTTGGGGTGATAGTGCAGTAGGATTCTGTTGTGCTTGGGGTCGGTGACGGCGTATGGGGAACTGGGTGTTTGGGGTCCCAGTGTGGGACTTTGTGCTGGGTGTCCCAGCCACCCCGTTCCAGCTGAGACCTATCCTCTCCACACCCCTCGGCTGCTGCTCCATGCACCCCCTCTGAAGTGCCTCCTGCATCCTGGGCCTCCCTGGCGCAGCCTGATTGGGGTATCGGAGCGCGAGTCCCAAGACCTAGGCCAGCTCCTGCAGGATAACAGGTCTCAGCGCAACCCTACAGGGACCTGTGAACAACGGCAGGGCAGCCCATGACGGGTAAAGGGCCACCCTCCTCAACCTGCGGGATATTGGAGAGAATGGGAATTAGGGGAGCGAGATCTTGTGTGTGTTTGTGTGCGGCTGTGTGTGCGAGAATGAGCATGAGTGTGCGATCGTGTGTGCGGCTGTGTGTGCGAGAATGAGCATGAGTGTGTGCGTGGCTGTGTGCGATCGTGAGTGTGTGTGAGCATGTGTGTGAGTGAGTTTGTGGCTGAACAGGTGTGTGTGCATGAGTGTGAGAATGTGAGAGCAAATGGGGGGTAGGGATGGCGGGAGAGGGGGGGCACTGTGTGCAGGTGTTACAGACACAACTTGTATATAACGAGGGACAGAAACTGGTGTGTATGTAAGAGCAAAAGAGAAAGAGAATGGGGTCGGGGGAGAGAGCTGGCTTGTGTGAGTGAGAGAGCGAGCGAGCAAGGACCTGTGTGTGAGTGAGTGTGTAAGAGAGTAAGTGAGTGAGTGTGTAAGAGTGGGCACCAGTGAACCAGTATGGATGGCTCTGGGGGTGAGTGTGTAAGTGACGCTGTGCGAGGGTGCCAATGGGATGGCTAGATTTGCAGCCGTGGCTCTTGCAGACTGTGGGGAGGGGGGGCCTGTGTCCCACGTTCTCCTCTGTGGGGCGCTGAGTCCCAGGACGGGGCATGGGGGCACCCAGCCCTGCTTGAAGCAGCTCCAGATGGCTCTCCCTCCTGGGATGGGAACGGATGCTTCTGGGGGGAGGGGAGGGGGTAGCATCCCATACTCCTGCTCGCTGCCCCATAATGTCCCCGAACCGACCCCTTGGGGGGATGATCGGTGCCACCTCGGAGACGTGTGCCCGGCGGCTTTGTCCCTTCTCTGGCTGCTGAGAAGGAATCTGTCTCTCCGCGATGGTGATTGCTCTGTTCCCCTCTCTCTGGAGCAGAGCTTAGTCTGTCTGTGTGTCTGCCCCCCTGCCCTGCCCACCCAGGAGAAGTTGGCCTGTCAGGGCTGATGCCAGGCCGTGCGCCATAGCCGTGCCGCCATTTTAGGGGAGCTCATGGCTGCCGGAGCGCTCCTGTCTCCCTCCTGCCTCTGCCTCCTTCCCCTTCACCAAATGGCTGACGCAGGCTGCTCGTAAAACCCAGCTGCCAACGGGCACCAGGGCAGTGCCAAGTCTCCCGTTAAAGAGACACGCACGGCCTTTTCCTGTGCAGGAGATGAATAGGCCGGCGGCCGGCGGGCAGCGGGGCAGGCTGGAGTGAGTTTGGGGAGCTCTCGTCCTGGGTTCTCTGCCCCTCACAGGACCCTTCCTCAATCCATTCTACCCCCTCCCTTGGGCACTTTGCTGGGTTTCAATAAACCCATCGCCCAGTTGGGATCCTCCACCCAACCTCATTGTGTTCGCTACAGCTGCTCCTCCCCCTCGGAGCCCCACGCCAGGGCCTAGCTACGATAGGTGCGGCAGGGGCATGAGCATGGGGCCCACGAGCATGGGGGGCCCACACACATGGAGAATGCATGTGGACTGGAGTGCAGTGCCCCAGTAGAGGATCCTTTCCCACCGAGCTACGCCTCTGCCCCACAGTGGGGGGCTGCTAAATCCTGGCTCCCAACTCCCTGCCTATGACTTACTAGGCCCCACTCCTCCAGAGCTGGGAACAGGACCCAGGAGTCCTGGCTCCCAGCCCCCCTGCTCTAACCCACTAGCCCCCCCTCCCCTCCCAGAGAACCCAGGAGTCCTGGCTCCCAGCCCTCCCCCCAGCCTCCCCGCTCTAACCCACTAGCCCCCACTCCCCTCCCAAAGCTGGGAAGAAAACCCAGGAGGCCCTCTTCTCCTCTTATGAGAAGCTGACCCGCTGTTTGCTTTTCGCTCGTGTGCTTTACAGTAGCTGAGCAGGGCTTGCAGCACAATTTCCCCCCTTCAGGCTGGCCAGTTAGGGCTGGATTCCCAGCCATCACTGCCCCAGTCAGCAGGGGAATCCCTGGCAGCTTCTCGCTCCTGGATTAGGAGCAGGACCTCTTGGCTGGTCGGGTAGTGGGAGGCTGTACTGCCCCCTCTGGAAATGTCCTGTTAGCTGGGTGGGTGTGCCCCCCCCCCCCCCCCCCCCCCCCCCCCCC
>QEPC01011860.1:474354-492186 GCA_003113815.1 Sphenodon punctatus
GCGCCGCTGAGCTCTCTTGCCTTGTCTGGGTTTTTAGCTCGGCTGTCGGTTCCCCTGCGGGAGCAGGGACAGAATCACTAGCCTAGCACGCTGGGGTTCTTGGCGAGAGTGGACAACCCGCTCTTTCCTGAATCTGACCTGTGATCCGGCCCCTACCGTCAAGCACTGAAAGACTTGAGCTCAGGGGAAGGGAGCGGGAGCAGAGGGCAGGCACACAAGGAGACGGGGCGGATCTGTGGGACAGATCCATGATCCCTCCCCCCCTCCCCATCCTGAGTGCGCCCCATAAGCACCACACATCCCCATCTCCTATATGGCCCTCAGGGCTTGTACTGTATCTCAGTGGCCCACAGGGGGAAATGTTCCCCATATCTGCTACAGCCAGGTGTCAGGTCAACCTTGGAGGTAAAAGCCTTACTGCTGCTGCCAGCTAGTGAGTTGGATCCATCATCTGGACCCTTCTTTTCCTGAGCGTGTTCCATTAGCACCCCCTGCCCCCAACTTCTCTGTAGCCTTTGGAGCTTGTACTAATTTTCAAAGTACTACCTGGGAGGGAAAAGGTTCCCCCACCCTCCTGTTGGAGGGTCTCTCAGGAGTACACAATCTGGTTTGTTACTGTAGGGTCTCTCACAAGCATTGGACATTGTGTGCTGGTTTCTTATTGCAGGGTCTCTTACAAATGCAGGTATATGTACGCTGGTTTGTTATTGTAGAGTATCTCATGAGCCTTGGGCATTGTGTACCAGTTAGTTATGGTAGGGTCTCTCACAAGCAGTGAGAATCGCATGCTGGTCCATTACAGTAGGATCTCTCACAAGCCCTGGACATCACATGCTGGTTTGCAGGGGAAAATGTTTCCCACCCCTGCTGTAGGGTGTCAGGTCAACTTTGGAGGTAAAAGGCCTTACTACTGCTGCCAGCTAGCGAGTTTTGTCCTCTGTCTCAACTGGACTACAGCACTACCACTCCATGGGGGTGATGCTGACAAGTGAGAATTTAAGTCCCACTGGCGGGCAGCAGTTTGAAAGGATTCTGTCCTGCTCTCTGAGGGGCTCTGGGGTGTGTGTGTGGTATTCCCCCAGGAAACAGACTCCTTTGGCCACTGGGCTGCTTAATCTGGTATTACCCATAAGCACTGTGGTATGTGTAGGGTTGTTGTCTTGTATGGTCTCTCAAAAGCCCTGGACATCGCAAGCTGGTGTGTTATTGTAGGTTCTCTCATGAGCACTGGGCATCACATGCTGGTTTGTTATTGTAGAATCTCTCACAAGCACTGGACATTGCAAGCTGGTGTGTTATTGTAGGGTCTCTCATAAGCACTGGGCATCACACACTGGTTTGTTATTGTATAATCTCTCACAAGCACTGGACATCGCAGGCTGGTGTGTTATTGTAGGGTCTTTCACGAGCACCAGGCATTGTGCACTAGTTTCTTATTGTAGGGCAAAGGTGGGGAACCTCAGACCCAGAGACCAAATGCAGCCCACAATGAGGGTTTTTTGGGCTCCCTTTCCAGTTCCCGGATATGGCCCCTGGATCCGGTTCCTACCCCGAAGCACTGAAAGACTGAGCTCAGAGTAAGGAAGCAGAGATAAGGGCATGGACATAAGGATAGGAGAGAGATCCATGGCACAGATCCATCATCTGGACCCTTCTTTTCCTGAGCGTGTTCCATAATCATCCCCCACCCCCAACTTCTATGCGGCCTTTGGAGCTTGTACTAATTTTCAGATTACCACCTGGGAGGGAAAAGGTTCCCTCACCCCCCTGTTGGAGGGTCTCTCAGGAGTACTGGGCATCACAATCTGGTTTGTTACTGTAGGGTCTCTCACAAGCATTGGACATTGTGTGCTGGTTTCTTATTGCAGGGTCTCTTACAAGTGCAGGCATATGTGCGCTGGTTTGTTATTGTAGAGTATCTCATGAGCCTTGGGCCTTGTGTACCAGTTAGTTATGGTAGGGTCTCTCACAAGCACTCGGCATCACACAATGATTTGTTGTTTTTCCATTCTAGGGTCTGTCATGGAAACTGATTTGTAATTGTAGGGTCTCTCCCAAGCCCTGGCCTGGTCTGTTATTTCAGGGTCTCTGGAAAGCGTTGGCTTGTTTGGGGGCCCCCAAGACAGTCTCACAGAGGCTATCATGGGGCCGGTGTGGGCAGGGGGGAATCCACCCCCTCCTTGGGAAGCCTTCCCTGACGGTTAGCCAGCAGGGCACCTACTTTCTAATTGGGGTTTCCCCCGCTTGAATGATGATTGTTTATTCATAACGCCAGTCAGCATGCCTAGTGCCAAGCAATCATGATTAGAGAGAGGTCTCTGCCCCGAGGGGGTTGCAGTCTAAGATGGACACAGGGAGGGTAGGGAGAGACAGGGAGAAGCTGCAGTGCGGGGGTGGGGGGCATGCTGAGGTTAGTGACGGGGAGGAGCAAGAGCGGAGGGAGCAATTTGTCCGGGGAGAGCTAGGGGAGGCTGGCAGAAGAGGTAGGTAGGCCGGGGAGCTGAGTGGGTGCACTCAGGGAGGGAATTCCAGGCAGAGCAACGGCAGCAGCATACATCCCATGGGGAGAGAGGAGGGAGCGACAAGGACCATCTGTCGCCCTTTGTGCCCTGGGAATGTTGGGGAAGTGTGGAGGTGTTGAGGGGGTGGAGCTTATTTGCTGAAGGGCGGAGCTTATTGGCAGAGGGGGCGGGACTTGTCCCTCTATGGCTGCTTGAAATGTTGAGCGGTGCGGGGAGAAGAGGTGAGGTGATTTGGGGAGCAGGGGGCTGGAGGCGGGTTCGTTCACCCCATGCTAGGAATTCCCATAAGGGTGAATCATTCTGACTGGGGCGGGCGAGGAGGCTAGCTTAGGAGAGGCTCCCACTAAGGGAGGGCTCCTCCTCTCCAATCCTGAAACCAGTTGGAGGAGGGTTTCCAGCTTTAGGGGGCCTGGGAGGATGGAGCAACGGTCTGTCAAGCCCAGCATCCTGTCTCCGACAGCGGCCAGTCTCGGTCGCATGGGAGACGTCCCCAACAGGTCCCAATGGGGCGATGCGTTCGCTAGGGTTCACTCCCAGCGCCCGACAGCGGGCGGTTACATTCTACCTGGGCGAAGAGCTCCAGAAACGTGTCCAACCCTTCCTTAAACCCAGCTCTACAACTGTCTGGCAACCGTTTCATGGCGTGTCCCCTAGTCCTCCTCGTCCTGTTTGAGAGGGAGGCAGGGGGGCAGGGGTGTGAGACTGGAAGGAGGGGGAGCAGGTGGGGAGAGAGCGTTGCCTTGTCAGCCATTCTGTTCTCTACGGGGCTAGGGGGCTGCTCAGCCCCCAGATGATCTTTGTCGGGGAAGGGCAGCGTGCAGCAGCTTCGTGTGGGAAGAGAGAGACCAGTGGGGCTTAGATCTTGGGGGGGCCGTGCCGAGCGCTGACGCCCCAAGAGGATCAGAGACAAAACAAAGCAGCTTGGATCCTGTAAGCATCTTCCCTCGGGCTCCGTGGCACCGGGTCAGGGCTGGGCGTTTGGACAACTCACCCCATTGCAAATCCCAGTGTGGTGCTTGCAGGCTGGGGGCACTGTGGGAGGTGGTGGTCTCGACGATGCCCCGTGAAGGTCACTGCCCCGTAGGAGGAGTCTGCAGCAGGGAGTCCCCTAGGGGGAGAGTGCAGGGGGGAGGTTTCTGTGCCAGCTCAGTGCCAGGTGTGGGCCGGCTCCGCAGGATTTCATGCATAGGGAGTTGGTGAGCAGGCCCCCCCCCCCATGATCCCAGCCAGTGGCAAGGGATTTGAGAATTGGGGGGAAGATGGCGTCCCCTCCCTACTGCTGCAGGGGCTGGGGGAGTCGTAGGGCCTGTCTGAGAGCATCTGTGGATGGATGGGGAGCTGGACCCCCATGGACAGACTGACGAGCTGTAAGAGCTGGCTAACCCCCCCCCCCCCCAATGCTGCTTCTCCGTGGGACAGCAGGGAGGGGACCCCTCAGTGGAGGGAGGCGGGTAATCTCTCAGCACCTCCAGGCAAGGCCCTGGCTGGAAGGGACACGGTCTGTCTGACGCACTGGGCTCTGCCAGGGCAGCATGACCAGCCTGGTGAGCGACAAAGAGTTAGAGAGAATCCCCCCCACCCGCCCCAGCCAATCTCTCGCCTTCCCAGGTCAAGCCCTGCTTCCCTCCCCTGCTCCCCGACCCTCTGTGCACGTGCCAGCACCGTCCTGCTGAGCCTAGCGCAGGGCAGCTGAGCCCGCTGGACAGTGACGCCATGTGGGGTGGGGGTGGGATACAGGGAACGCTGCCCGCCTGCCCTGGCAGGGCCCTGCCTCCGGTGCCAGCTGCTCCATCTGTCCCTTGTGCCCTTGGGTTTCCCTGCCCGGGCTGGGGGAGCGCCTGGCTCTCGAGCAAGGGGGCCAGGTGTTCTGCAGCCGGTCAGAGGGCTCCTGTCCCAACCCCCACCCCGCCGGGAACACAGGTGCAGTCGCCGTCCTGGCTGTGCGGCACCTGGGGCCGTGCCGGGCATCCCTGTGCACCCAGCTGGCATGCACAGAAACAGGGGCTGGGGGGGGGGGGGGTTTGCCTCTTTCAGTGTCTCTGTTAGGAAACATTTCCCATTCATGCCTCCCCGTCCCCCCTCCTTTCTGTGCGCACTCCCAGCTTCCGGGGCGGGGGGTGGGCACAAGGGATGCTGAGGGGCTGTGGGGGGATGGAGAGGGGCAGCACAGGGTGCCGTGCCACGGGCTCCCTAGGCCAGAGGAGGGGGCACCCAAATCTACCCTGCAGCTGGTTTTATTTGGCCCCTTTCTCGTACCCGGATCCTCCCAGTCCCTCTCCCCCAAGCGCGGAGTGACTGAGCTCAGGGGAAGGGGGCAGAGCGGAGGGGCCTGCCCCCATGGAGAGGGGGACTCTCCTCTTCCCTTAATACGCACCCCTTCCCCCAACTTCTACCCGGCCCTCAGAGCTGGGACTCACTGTCAAAGTGGCCCCTGATGCGGAGCGTCTCCTCACCCCCCTTTTCCACGTGTCGCGTGTGTGGCACCGTGTGAAATCCTTGCCGGCCCCCACCCCCTGCTGCCGCCTTCTCTGCCGCCGGACCTTGCCGTTGAAATCAGCCGCTACGAAGCCAGGCAAACACAGGTTCAGGAACACGGGGGGCAGGGGGGCCAGATAGGTCCATTTTAGAGGACACTTATGAGAAATGCAGGTTGCAGGGTTGCATTGGAGCCAGTGCCGCCCTGCAACCTGTATTTCTCATGTGTCCTCTAAAATGGGCCTATCTGGCCACCCTAGTGCGGGGGCAGCCTGAATCCCACGAGTTCCCCGTGTGTCTCCCCAGGGGCTGTGAGCTGCTGAGAGAGGAGAAGGCTCCACTATAGAGTGAGCTGCCCATTCTGTGAGCTGAGTGAGGAGACAGGGCGGGAGGAGGAGGAGAGCTAGTGGCAAGGAGAGACGCTGGGGGGTTAGCGGCGCTGGGCCTGGCTGAGCAAGCAGCCGGCAGCCGGATCGCTTCAGACCGTGCCCAGCTCCTCAGCACCCTCCCCACAGATGTGGAGTGGGAGTATGGGGGGCAGGAGGGCTGCTTCTCCCCCTGCCCCAGTGCTCTCTTCAGGCTGCTGATTTACCCGTCCGATCGCTTCCAGATGTGCACAGAGCTTGGGCGGGGGCGGGCTGTTTCCACCTCTGTCTGTACAGGGGTCTGGGGAGCGAGCGAGCACGTACCACAAAGCGGGATCAGCCAGGGGCTTGTGCATCGTGTGTGTGTGTGTGTGTGCATGGAGAGCCTTATCTGTGTTCCTGCATGGGGATATGTGTGCAGTGTGTGTGTGTATGTGTGTGTGTGCGTGTGTGTGTGTACATGGAGAGCCTTATGTGTGTTCCTGCATGGGGTTATGTGTGCACTGTGTGTGTATGTGTGTGTGTGCGTGTGTGTGTGTACATAGAGAGCCTTATGTGTGTTGCTGCATGGGGTTATGTGTGCATTGTGTGTGTGTACATGCAAGCCTTATGTGTGTTCCTGCTTGGTGTTGTGTGTGCATTATGTGTGTGTGTATGTAGAGCCGTATGTGTGTTGTGTGTGTATATTACAAGCCTTATGTGTGTTCGTGCATGGTGTTATCTGTGTGTGTGTGTGTGTGTGTGTGTGTGTATGGAGAGCCTTATGCATGTTCCTGCATGGTGTTGTGTGTGATTACATGACAAGTGTGTTGCTGTACTGCACTGTGTGTGTACTGTGCATCTATTGTGTGTGTGTACATGGAGAGTCTTATGCGTGTTCCTGCATAGTGTTGTGTGACACAACACTATGCAGGAACACGCATAAGGCTCTTGTGTGTGTGTTGTGCATCCGGGCAAGTCCTAGGCACGTGTCAGCATGACGTTATGTATGTGTTGGATGTGCACATGGTGAGCCTTGTGTGTGTTTCTGTGTGATGCTATGTGCACATTTGTGTGCGTTGTGTTTGTGTGCATGGCCATGTCACGTGTTTGTGTGTGATGGGTGTGTATTCCCTGAGCATTGCGTGCAGGCATGTAAATTTCATGTGTGTTTACGCGTGTCTGTGTGTGTTTCTTTTTACAGATATGACACCCAGCCTCACCTGCGTGTTCTCGGAGGCGGCTCTGCCCGTTGTTACGTGCATATCGCGCGGGGGGGGGTGCGTGTGTCGAGGTTGCATGCATGTGCATGTTGCATGACGGCTGTATGTTCATGTGTGCATGTGAGGAGGAGTACACATGGCCTCTGCTTGTATTACCATTGGCCGTGGTGCTGACCGTGTTGCCGATCCTCGCCCCCGACTGTCCGGCTCACAGAGTCCGCGTTGTTCCCATGATGGGAGAGTTGGGAAGTGGCAGCCCCAGCGAGCAGGACAGGACATTCCTGCCTGACCCAATGAGGGCCATAAATCCAGCCCTGTCTGCAAGGGCAAATACACCCGTCGCAAACAGCCCGTCAATCTCGCCCTGATGGGCCGCGCCATCGACGGCTCCTGGGAAACAGGGCGGGTGAGGCATGCGGGTGGGGGGGGGTATGAGTGGGCATGTGTGTGCGTGAGGGGGGGGGCTGCTGTGTGTGTGTGTACGAGGGGCACATGTTTGGGGGCAGGGAGGGTTGTGGGGGTTATGGCTGCCCAGCTACAGCCAAGTCTCCTTCCCTCCCGTTCCCCCTGCTCTGCTCAGCCTCACAGGTGGGGCCTCCCCCCTACTCAGTGGCCAGTAGTTCCACAGGCCCCTGTCAGTCCCAGCCCAGCTCCAGCCTGCTGCTTCCCACCCTTCAGCTCCTCTCCCTTTGTCTCCTCGGGGCCACCCAAGCTTGAATCTGGCCCAGCAAACCTGGTGGGGGGCGGTCGGCTGACAGAGGGGTCATGGCTTAGGGCTGAGGGGCATTTAGACAGTAGGGGCTGTGGGATTGTCACTGGGGAAGGACAGTGAGGGGAGGTCCCTTTCCCAAGCCCTGCAACCGCCTCTCCATTTCCCACCCTGCCCCTGATCTCCACAATGGGAATGAATCCTGTCCTTGCCGGTCCGCTCCCAGTCTTGGGAGCCGGGTCCAGCGTTCCAGGGTCCCGTAGAGCCCATGACCTGGGACATATGGCTGAAGGGGGAGCAGGGTCAATCCAAAAGCCGTTCTCGCAGAGTAACCTACATTGCCCTTGCTCAGAGTTCATCCAGAAGCAGCGTCAGGGATCCCGCAACTCAGGCCGAGATGCAGCTGGCTCTGGGGTGGGATCTGGCAGCTCTTTAGACGGATCCGTCTCTTTGGGGCTGAGATGCAGCTGGCTCTGGGGTGAGGTAGAGTACCTGTTTGGAACATTTCCCTTATTGTAAGGCTCCCTGCAGAGTTCTTTTCTCGGTGGGTCGTCTCCATGGGCCTGTAGGGAACAGACAGGGCTTTGGGGCAGGAGCTTCAAGTCCTAAGGGAATCACGATATTGAAGGCTTTGCAGTGTTTGTGCAATCGTGTGTGTGTGTGAGAGAGAGAGATCACTTTAGATCCCACAGCTCAATTTCAACCAAATTTGGCAGAGGGTCAGAGGACCCAAAGGTCCCTAGGGACCCCCAGTTTCATAAAGTTCGGTGCACCCGGCAGAGACAGACGGCTCCCAGCGGAGCCAAAACATCCCATTGACTTGCACCGAGCCTTGCCCTACTCTGCGGAGACCAGCTGGTTTGCCAGAGCCGGCAAGGAATATAAGCAGCAACCCTCCAGCCTTTGCCAGCCCGCTTCTCTCCCCCGCTGAGGCCTGCAGCCTGGTCTGGGTCAGACGAGCTCCTGGGAACTCAGACCCCCCAGCCCTGAGTCTCCCCCCAGCTTCTGGGGGGTGCGAGGAGAGGGGGTTCGAATCTCCGGAGCCAGCCGGATCAGCACTAGCCGGGGGATTCCCCACCAGCGGACAGGCCGATTGCGTTGTTAGCCACAGGGAGGCCTGTGTGTGTTTGTGCGTAAGGGGTGCCGTGCATAGTGTATGTGTGAGAGAAGGGGGGGGGGGTGTGACGGGTACGGGCCCCAACTTCATTCAGGATGGATCCCCCCCCATTATCCACCACCATTATGCAAAGCTCTGATCCAAGGCAGCCCAGCGGAGCTGGGGGTGCTGAGCCTGCTGGCCCCCTCCTGCCTTGCTCAGCAGGTGCCCAGCCTGGCAGTGCCCCGCCTAACGCCTCCAGCCGAACGCTAAGGAGACGTGCTTCAGTGCCAGTCCAGCCTCCGTAGATACGGGGAGCTGCACTTGGCTGGGCAGGCCCCTCTGACACCGGTGGGCAGGGAGCCAAGGGTCAGGGGGGGTGGGGGCGTTCTGAGGGCAGCCAGCACCGAAACACGAGCCTCTCATTATTTGTGCGTCTGTCTGGGCAGGAGGGCTTGGGTGTGGCACCACCCTCTACGGGGTGGACTCCAAACTGTCTCCCTCTGTGTCCTAGGCTGTGTAGGGCCCCAGAACAGGTAGATTTTCCCTTAGTAGCTTGGAGTTCCCAGTGCACCTCTGGGACACGAATTCCAGTGAAACGATCCTGCTTTTCCTTGGGTCTTTCCCTCATTCTCCTACTCTTGGGCGGGGGAGCCATACCAGACTGGGACTGAGGGGCAGTGCTAGAGCTGGGGGAGCAGGGGCTGCGGGTGGGGATTGAGGGGCAGCGGCAGAGCTGGGGGGAGCCCAGGGCCGGGGGAGCAGGGGCTGTGGGTAGGGATTGAGGGGCAGCAGCAGAGCAGGGGGGAGGGGAGGGATCTGGAAGTGGAGTAACAGTGATGTGGGTCAGACTGAGAGCCATTGGCTGGGCTATGTGGATGTGGGAGCCCAGGAGTGGGGATAGAGGGTCAGAATTAAGACGGGGTTGACATAGCAGGGTACTGTGGGTTCGACTGAGGGGGTGTCAGCAAAGGTGGTTTGGGGGATCAGTACATGCAGATCCGTGATCCTTGACCCTGCCCCCCCCCCTTTGCATGCCATCTTTTCGCAGCGAGGGGAAGGGAGGAGGCCGCCCTGATAAAATTCTGAACTATCCCTGCAATGCTCCCCCCACGTCATCTCCCCCACCGAGGCTGGCACGGAGCAGCTGAGGCAAGGCTTGTGCACGGCAGCAGCACCCTAGCGGACACAGCTGGCAGGAATCAGGGAGCCGGGCCTGCGAGGGGCAGATAAAGAGTTCAGCGGTGCTCGGGGACTGGCACGGCTGCCGTCTCCCGATAAGGGGATAAAAGCTCCATTGAGACTGGGAGATTGCAGCGTTGGCAATTCGGGGCAGGGGGTGGCTTCGGGGGGAGCGGGTCTTGACTCTTCACCCCCTTCCCCTCTCCGCCTGGAAACAGAGATCCAGGTAGTGGGCTGTCTGGGGGGAGGCCTCCTGCTGAGGGCTCTTAACCCCCTTCGCCTCAGCAAGAGGCCTCTGTCTGAACCCAGACCCCGGCCTCTCCGCTGAGGAACTGGGCCCGTCTCTCCCAAGGAGCAGGCAGGGAGGGGAGACTGGGATAGGGGGGCCTTTTCCCTCTTGGCCACTGGGTGAAGGCCCCTATGGTGGCACATTAGGGGGTGCTATATGGCTGAGCCACCCACCTCTCTGCACCGGGCCAAAACTCTGACCACAGTGTCCCAACAGGGGAGATAATCTAGCTGGTTCCCCACCCATCGATCCACCCACCTGCTGGCAACCCCCAAAAATCTGGGTATCGCTGCCACCACCTGGACTCCAATTACCGTGGGGGGTACAGCCTCTCAAGGGCACCCCTTCCCCCGGTTCCCTTCTCTGGCGTTCTCCCCCTTATGTGAGGCAGAGACCCTTGGGGTAACTCAGGGGTGTTTAACTTGGCTAGAAGCCACCTTTCCTTGGGTGAATCCCCTCTCCCTTCCGATAGTTGGGCCTAGCTAGCTGAGGAAGACGTATTTTAGCAAGGAACACATACACACACACCCAGTAGGGTAAAAAGAAAACAAAAAAGCTTAGGTTTTTACTGATCAGGGTCAAAAAGGGGTTACAACAAGTATCAAGCTAGGAAAGGAGTGAATAGGCTCTTGAGCCATTACAGAGTCAGGTTTTGGGCTCAGTGGCCCGTTTGGATCACATCTGGCCTAGTTCTCCCTGGTTGAAAATTAGGCAGACATATAGTTCTTTACTTACATGTCCCTTCTCCACGTGGCCCAAGTACTAAGGAAGAAAGATCTGGCTCCCCAAAACTTCGCACTGTGTCTGAATGAAACCCAGCCTGACTGGCCTTTCGGGGACAGTCTCTGTTGGGGGATGCTCCGGCCCAAATGGGATGAGAGCAGGACAGAGAAGGAGCTTGCTCCATCCTCTGCCCTACCTAAAATCCATCCCTTCTGGGCTTGTATGTCTCCCTCGAAAGCGGGGGGGGGGGGGGGAATGCATCCCTATCCCCCTTCGTAGAGAGCAGACCGGACTTGTTGGGGATAAACCTTCCCCTGTGATGGAAACGGCCCCCAGAGGCCAGCCCCCTCTCGCTCACTGTTGGAAGGGGAGAGAGTGGGAGGAAGAAAAGGGGGCAATTTTTGTCATTCTATGATCCCCAATCCCCATCCCCACCCCGCAGCAGTATCCATGACATGCAAAGCCTGGTCACGAGCCCAGAAGTAGATTGGGGTGGGGAGGGGAGATTCCCCCTCTTGGAGTCCTGGAGACTTAAGCCTTGATGAGAAGGATCCAAATGTACTGGCGCTCCCTCCCCGCACACGGAAGTGGGGAACTTCTGACCACGCCTGGTTTTCATCAAGCCCCTTTCCAGTTCCTGGATCTGACCCATTCATCCAGTCCCAGCACGCGAGCACGGAAAGAGGGAGCAGAGAGGAGGGCAGTTCCAGGATCTGGACCCTCCTCTTCTCCCTTAAGCATCCTCACCCCCAACTCCTAGGCAGCCCTCGGACCCTGTGTTAATTTTCAAAGTGGCCCCTGGAAGGAAAAGATTTCCTGACCCCCCCCTCTGTCCTACAGGTTTCTAGGAGGAAGCGCCTAAGCAGGAGTTCCCAATGGAATGTCCCACTGCTCCTGGTTGTGTCGGGTCTCTAGACCCAGTGCAAAGGGGTTCTCCCACAGGAGATGGTCTAAATCCTAGCCTTAGCCCAGGAGACCCTTCCATGGGGTCACCCTCACAGCACTGGAGATTTCTGTCTGGTTGATGGAGCAGATATATAGCCTCCTGGAGTTTTCCAGAGCTGGGGAGACAACCCAGGAGTCCGGGCTCCCAGACCCCCCTGCTCCTACCCACTAGCCCCCACTCCCCTCCCAGAGAACCCAGGAGTCCTGGCTCCCAAGTCCCAGTCCTCTGTCCCCGCAACCCCCACTCTCCCCCCTGTGCCAGGAACAGAACCTTGTTAGCCCTTCTCCTTGACCCCGCTCTAACCACTAGGCCCTCACACCCACCCTGTCAATTTCAAGCCTTTATTCCCCTCAAGGAAGAGTCGCTCCCCCCAGTTCGCGCGCTCTCCTCCGCCCTCTTGCTGCTGCGCGGCCTCCTTACACCAGCACGACAAACCCACATGATTTATTAATGCCAAAGAGACCCCCCTGACCCCCGCCCCTTCTGAGTTTTTAAGAATTTATTATCTCTGCATCTCAGGGCCAAGCAAGACCCCTCTCTCCTCCGTCCGCCGACTGCCGGCATTCCTAGCCGCCAGCACTAAAATGGCAGCCAAGATTTAAAATGGCTGCCAGCAATTCCGAGGGCTGAGCGGGGATGGTGGGATGCAGCCAACTTTGAGAAGGAAGAGAGAGTGAGAGAAAAAAGAGAGAGCCAGTCCCCAAATCCCCCCTCGGCGCTTCCCCTCCCCAGCCGTTGTGGATCAGGAGGCCGGTTTCCTGGCTCCTCGCTTTGCTTTGGCTCCGAGCGAGGCGAACTGGCGACGTGTTGACATAGGTAACCCGAGTTCGACGGGCCTCTCTCTGCCAAGTCTGGACAGGGAAGGGCCGGGCCTGTTAACTCTTTGGAGGTCTCTGACCTGGGCTGCGGATTCAGGGCGGCAAAAGCCTTTTAGGGTAGTTTCCGCATGCGACTTTCCTGTCACATACTCAGAGTAAGTCTTTCTCAATGTCGGAGCTTCTTTCTCTAGTTGAAATTTCCTTTGTGTTAAGGGGAATTTGGCTGAGTAATTCTTAAGGCTGTCAGGGTTTGGTCGACTGGTCTTCAGTGACAGTAAATTCTGAGGGAACGCTGAGTGTGGGCTGAATAAATACTGAGTAACGGTGGAGGAAATTCTGAATTAAGGCCATCAGAGTTTGGACTGTAAATGCCAGTGAAAGGAAATGTGGAGTAACGACAGAGTAAACACTGAGTATGGACAGAACAAATACTGAGCAAGGGTAGAGGGAATTCTGAGTAAGGCCATCGGAGATTGGACTACTAATGTCAGAGTAACCGTGGAGTAAGGGCAGAGTAAACATTGAGTATGGACAGAATAAATACTGAGTAAGAGGAGAGGGAATTCTTAGTAAAGTCCATCAGTGTTTGGACTAAACATCAGTGAGAGTAAACATGGAGTAAGGGCAGAGTAAACATTGAGCGTGGGCTAAATAAATAGTGAACAAGCTTGGAGGAAATTCTGAGTAAAGGCAATCAGGGTTTGTGTTGTTGACTCCAGTAGGAGTAAAGACAGAGTAGTCCCCGAATATGGATTGGATAAATACTGAGTAAAGGTGGAGGAAATTCTGAGAAAGAAAAACTGATGCATGATATGAAATAGTGAAGTGATGATTTTTCAGGAGTTGACCATCCTCACCTACTCTTCTCCCTCACCAACCTTCATAGACACTAGCAAGGAGTTAGCCCTCTACCCCACTTAGTTACTCTGACCACCCCCTTTGGGTCCTATCCCCAAAGTGGAAGCAATGGGGGTATTCCTTCCTCTTTGGGGATAGGACCCAGGAATCCTGGCTCCCAGCCCCCTTGTTTTAGCCCACTACCCCTCACTACCCTCATAGAGACCCCAGGAGTCCTGGCTCCCAGCCCCCCTGCTCTAACCCACTAGCCCCCCCTCCCCTCCCAGAGAACCCAGGAGTCCTGGCTCCCAGCCCCCCTGCTCTAACCCACTAGCCCCCACTCCCCTCCCAGAGAACCCAGGAGTCCTGGCTCCCAGCCCCCCTGCTCTAACCCACTAGCCCCCACTCCCCTCCCAGAGAACCCAGGAGTCCTGGCATTCACTCCTGAGGTCTCTGTGCTAAGCAGGCTGCCAGCCCATCTCGAGCTCTCTCAGTGGGGGCAGCTACAGGGAGGGACCCCTTGCCTTGGCCAGGGGAGCTAATCCCAGGCTGGTTGCAGGAACGAAAGCCCCCGCGAAGCGAGAGGTGCTGGATTCAGGTGACCCCTGGCTGAGGCCCACAGCCCCAAGGAGAACCATGCTTAGCAATGGACGGCATTAGTCTCTGCCAGGCCCTGACCCCGTCTTCCTTTGGACCGGCCTTGCTACCTTACCTATTGTGCCAGCTAGCTGAGCACCTTGGCCGTGGCCGGCAAGACTTGGGCTTCCCCCTCTGGCCTCTGTCACGCAAGCCGCTGGGACGAGGTCATTCATGCCCAGCAGAGAGGGAGCCTCGCGCACCCTCTGGAGCCTCCACCGCTGGCCCCTTCAAGGCCTGGTGAGCAGCCAGCCCAGCAGTGGCGCGACCGTGGGGAGGGATGACCCAGTCTTGGGAAGAGGGAAAGAAAGAGAGAAAGAAAATGAAGAGAAATGCAGAGGGAGAAAGAGTGAGGGAGGCGGAGAGAGAAGGGAGACTGTCAGTCTCTCCAAAGTGTCCGTGTTTGTGCAAGTCAGATTCCCAGGATCCATCGGTCGCTCTGGGATTCGATCGCCCCCTGGAGCAGCTCCCACTCCCAGGTTTAGCGTGACAAGTCTAATACACGGACAGGTGTTCTTCCCCACTGCGCTCTGCCCCCCCCCCCATTTCTCAGTATCCCACCCCCTGTCATGACTCACAGCCGCGCCGAACCATGGGGACAAGCTGTTTCTTTCCTCTGGGCTATTATTATTCCGGGAGGCGGTCCAGTGCCTGCTCTCCTTGCCCACCCACGGAAATTCAGACCCAGGTTTATACTTGCGAGCCCTTGGCGGCCGGAACTAACCTTGTACTGTGCACAGAATGTTGAATTTATTGAGCAAAGTGCCTCCTTTATCTCAATAAAGGAGGCACTTTGCTCAATAAATTCAACATTTCATGCCTAGCGTGAAAATTGAAAGCGAAAGTAAACATTGAAATTGAAAGCCATCCATTTTTGCATGTTGTCACCACAGCACGCAGCGATGAACTGTGGAGGGATCGGGCAGGTAACAGCACTCAGTTTTATTGGGGTCTCATCTGCCGTGGTGTTGGAAATCCCTCTTGGTTTGCATAAAACCTCCAGTCAAACATATGCCTCTTATGCCCCGTGTCTAGAGGCTTCTGCATTCCCATACAGTGGGGGCGGTGCGATGGGGCTAGGGCTCTCTGCACTTCTCCAAGTGTCCAAACCTCATATAGAGCAACAAGCTCTCCTTCGGTCCACTCTTCCATTTTGCTGAACCTGGAACAGCAGCAGGGTTCTGCAGTGTCTGCACTCCATTATGCATACCTAGAAACCCATTGTGTGCATGTGGCATCCTATGAGCTCATAGGCTGCCTCGGAAGAAGAGTCTGACAGGTCTCTTTGTACACCAGACCTCACCCCAATGTCAGCAAAGGTCAGGGTATCCATCATCCCCCAAATTCTCTGGGCTCCGTACCCTGGGTGACTGCAGCACCCACAGACAAAAACATGCGTTGGGGAGGTGCTTATGAGACCTGTTGTTCTTTGGGACCTTGCCTACCCCCTGAAATCCGGGCTCATGAAGGCATACAGCTGGAGCAAATGTACATTAACCAGCAGCTCAGTGCCACCCACTCTGTTGTGGAGAGAGCTTTTGGGCTTTTAAAGCAGCACTAGAGTTTAGTAGCTGCTAGGATTGATTTTCAGCTAGAGACCGTTCCTCCAGCGGGGCCACGTTGGAGAACTCCCTGCCGGTTAGCTCCGGCGAGCTATTTTGAGACCAGCTGAACTGAGTGGAGCAGCGCATAGCCGGAGAGTTCTGGGACGTCTTGTGCCAGCAATGCTAATCCTCTGCAAGTCATTCCTCAGACTAGGCTGGGGAAAAGCAAGTGCTGGGCACATGCCGCAAACCAAGAAGAGCTGGGAGAACGCATGTTTGAAAACGGTGCATTGAGTTTTTAAGGCAGACGTTACAAACGCAGCAGTAAGAGTGACAGGGGCCGGAAGGGGTCGCTCCTCAGAATGCGCCGCGCTGTTTGCCTGCTGCTCTATGGTGCTGGAGGACCTGAACGCACGGAGGCTGCACGCAACCTAATTGACAGGGTGCGGACACATAGGCGCCCGTTAGCCCATACTCGTCTGCATGGTGGGCTCGGTGGGCTCCATGGTCCCGCCATAAGGAGGGGGCTGGCATAGTCAATCGCCTAGTAACAAACAGGCAGGTGTGGGCTACCGTCTCGTTTGTGAACACCCCAAGAGGAGGCCTTGAAGCTGGGCAGCTCTGGAAACTGGCACTGGCCTCAACCCAGACTTCTGAGTTTTCCTCCCTGCTTTTCCACATGCTGCGGCACAGTGGGAGAGCAAGATTCTTTTCCTTATACGCTAGTGACTGGATGGCAGACACCTGGGTTCTCTTCCCAGTTCTGGGAGGGGAGTGGGGGCTAGTGGGTTAGAGCAGGGGGGCTGAGAGCTAGGACTCCTGGGTTCTCTGAGAGGGGAGGGGGGGCTAGTGGGTTAGAGCAGGGGGGGCTGGGAGCCAGGACTCCTGGGTTCTCTGGGAGGGGAGTGGGGGCTAGCAGGTGACTGGGAGCCAAGACACCTGGGTTCTCTTCCCAGCTCTGGGAGCAGAGTGGGATTCCCAAACGTCCTACCCCATCAAGCAACGCAGTCACAGGGGCCAGAACAAGGGGAGCCCTGGCGTGCCGCCTTGTCTCTCCATGCCCCGTTGTGTGAGACCTACGTTTCTCCGCAGAGGAATGCACAGCCTCTTGGGCCCATGGCAGGGTCTCCCCTTGAAGTCATCTGCAGATGGCGGGTTCCCCCTTGAGGAAGCTGACTTATTGTGCTGGACCTGCTGCTTTAGCGGGTTAGAACGGGGGCGGTTGGGGGGGTGAGAACTCCTGGGGCCTGTTTCACTCTGTCGTTTTGACCTCTCCAAGCCCGTTCTCTGCTCCTTCCCAAGCTCCAGGTCCCTTTAAGGGACCCGTCGTATCCCACCCCCCTCCCCCCGCCACATGCCCGCTGGCCGGCTAAGCAGCCATCGCTCGTGGGGTTTGTTCTGTCCCTTTCAGCCGCCGGCTCTCTCCGGGGCTCAATATTTTGATCGGCGGGTACAATGTGGCCGGCAGTGAATGGGCAGGCCGGCCCGCGCCATGCAAACCCTTCCCTTTCAGCCCTCATGGTGCTTTGGAGCTGGAGAGCCATTAGCTGGTAAATGAGCCCTTTGGGGATTTCCAGAGTTGGGGGGGGGGCAAGGGGGGAGCTTGGAAAGCAGATGGAAAATGAAACAATGCCGTCACGGGGGCCAGAACGGGGGAGCCCTGGCATGCGCCGGAAGAGGCTGTGACTCGGGCGCCTTGTCTCTCCGTCCCCTCCAAGGAGAGTGGGTGGGGGTGCCCCTGCAGCACACTTGGCTGAGCGTGCAAGGCTGGTGGCTGTGTGCAGGAGGACGTGCTCCAGGAGACCGGCCAGGGCGTTCCAGAACTGTGCCACAGGGGGACGTAAGGCAGACACCCCAGGCCCCACTTCCGGGGCTCCTGGGGGTAGGTTTGGCACCTAGGCAGATTTTTAAGGAACACTTATGAAAAATGCATGTTGCAGGGCCTGCGATTGCATCGGTGACAACCCTACCAGGGCGTGAGGGCCCTACTCTCTCCCCAGCAGGGTCCCAAACACGCCCACCTCTAGGGCCTCGAGGGAGGAGGACTGGGCTCTGCTAGAACCCCTGTCTGAGACCCCTTTGTGTGGGGCGCTGGGCAGAGGGGAGGCCTCTGCTACCAAATCCAAAACAGCGGAGGCGGCTTCATTGGGCAACGCCACTCCCCCCCCCCCCAAGCTGCCACTGGGTTCCACGGGCTGCTTTCTGGGGTTGTGAGAGATCTACGCCCCCCAGAAATCAGGCATGTGGGAAAGGGCCACTTTGAGGATTCAGACAAGCTCCATAGGGTGGATAGAGGCCTCATCTCTGTGGCCTTCCCCAGAGCTCGGTCTTTGAATGCTCGAGGGTAGAGACAGGATCTGTGCCTCAAATCCAGGAATTGGAAGGGGGGGAGGGGGCTGGCAGCCAGGACTCCTGGGTTCTCTGGGAGGGGAGTGGGGGCTAGTGGGTTAGAGCAGGGGGGGCTGGGAGCCAGAACTCCTGGGTTCTC
>QEPC01011860.1:503659-523941 GCA_003113815.1 Sphenodon punctatus
GTGTAGAGAGAGATGGGGTTAGGGGTAGCTGTGTGTGTGTGCAAGGAGAGGGCTGGGGTAGGTGAATGTGGCTGGGGGTGTGTAGAGAGAGATGGGGGTTAGGGGTAGCTGTTTGCGTGTGTGTGTGCAAGGAGAGGGCTGGGTTGTGTGGGAGTGTGCCCCGGAGGACGTGTGCAGAGGGGGTGGGGGGAGTTGTGTGTACGTCTGAGGGGGAAGGCTGGGTGGGGGTTTGTATATTTATCCGTTAGTGGGGGGAGTGGGCTGGACATTGTGTGCACGCACACGCGTGTGTCTGTGTGTGTATCCCACTGAGGGTTGTGCGTGGGCTTGTGGAGGAGGGGGAGGCCGGGGAGTTGTGTGTTTGGGATATGGGAGCTGTAGACCCCGCTCTCGGTCCGGGGGAGGAAGAAGCCCTGTGTCCCCTCTCACTGAACCCCGCCACGTTTCTCTCTCCCCTCACCGGCTCCAGCCCGCCCCGCCTGGCAGCTCCCACGGCGCTCTGTCCCCGCACCCGTCCTCCCTTGCAGTGCGCAGCCGGCATTGCCTGGCCTCCCTCCACCCCAGCCCTGGCGCTCCTTGCAGAAATGACCCTGACACTCCCGTAGGCCGACCCTGTGCCCGCCGCGCCCGCTCCCCAGTGCAGTCTGTGAGACACGCAGAAAGCACGCTCAGTCCCAGCACGAATGCAGCTAGCTCTGGGGTGGAGCGCGGCAGCCGCTTATACAGAGATTCTTCAGCCCGTGTTGGACTAAAGCGGCTTCTGGGCTGGAGCAGGGTAGGTGGGTTTGTACAGGGATTTCTAGGCCTGCATTGAGGTGCAGCGTGGCAGCTGCTTACACAGGGATTCCTCAGCCAGTACTGAGGGGCAGCTGCCTCAACAGCAGCCAGTGTTGAAGCATGGCATTCTCTGGCGTGAGGGATGGTATTTGAGGTATGTGTCAAAAAAAGACAGAGTGGAACTGGAAAAGGTACAGAGAAAGGCAACAGGGACGCTCTCTAAGGCAGAGAGCGGCTTACACAGAAGGCAAAGGCTCAGTAGGTTAGGGCACTTCAGCGTGGAGAAGAGACAACTCAGGTGGGACAGGAGAGAAGTTTACAAGAGCATGAACAGGTAAATCGGGAGCTGCTATTTACCCTTTCTAAAGACAATAGAACCAGACGTCAGCAGGCAGCAGATTTCAAACCAATAAAAGGAAGTGCTTTTTCACCCAACGTACCAATCTGTGGAACTCCTTGCCAAAGGATGTGATCCGGGCCAGTAGCATAACTGGCTTCAAAAAGGGACTGGATGAATTTTGGAGGCCAGGCCCGTAAAGGGCTACTGGTTAGGTTAGTCAGAAGAATGAGCCCCATTTGACTGTTGGGAGCTAGGGGAGGACAATGGCAGGACATGGATTTCCCTGCTGTAACCTGCACCGTACTCCCCTGAGGCAACTGAGGCTGATTGCTGCCAGTCCAGAAATGCAGCTGGCTCTGGGGTGGGGCGCAGAAGCTGTTTATAGAGCGTGACCAACAGCTGGCTCTGGGGTGGGGCGCAGAAGCTATTTATACAGTGCGAGAAGTAACTGGCTCTGGGGTGGGGCACAGAAGCTATTTATACAGTGCGAGCAGCAGCTGGCTCTGAGGTGGGGCACAGTTGTTGTTCAACAACCACACGGAACACGTGTTTTTAAGAAGCGGCGCAAGAAGGAATCCAGGATCCAGTTTACACTCTGTGGGCCCCATGGAGTGGAATTTACAATGCAAATTGCAGTTTGTGCGCAGAGGTAGGACAGTCGAACGGAGGGATTAACCATTGGGAGCCTGGGGATTTGCTGATGCATGGACATAGCCTTGTTTCATTGGTGGGTGTTTTAATTCTTTGTTGTTGTTCAGAGAGGCATTCCTTCCCCCGCCCCCCCCCCCAAAAAAAAAAAAAAAATCTGGAATGCACAAAGTTAGTTTTTCCTTCACCCAACTGCTGTTGGCTTTGGAAAGCCCAGCTTGGAGCAGCTCCCAGCGTTTCCCGGCTCTCCGGGGTGGGGACGGGTAGGGCACATGCCAGGAGTGAGAGTTGCCGATTTGAAGGCAAGAAAAAACAGGCCATCCTTGGGAGCAAGAGTTTGGGGTCACCTCCTTGCGCCCCAGCAGCACACCCTGTCTCCTCTGCCTGTAGCTCAAAGGCGATCTCCCCCAGCTCCCTGCTCCACAGTGACAAGAGCAAGGGCAGCAGCGGACCCAGGAGAGGGGGTGAGAGGTTCCCCCGTCATGGAAATTTGGGGTGGGGAAAAGCCTCTAGCCCAGCCGTGGTCTAGAATGTCCCCTCTGACCACTTCCAAGCCCTCTCCCGTGAAGACAAATGCCGGGAGAAAGGTCCATCTAGGTGTCAACCTACGGTGCCCCCAGCCTTGTGAACCCCACCAGGCTTGATAATAATGAAATCGATTTTAAAACGAGAGTGCACGTCCAGAATGAATGAGGCGAAATGAAACACGTGCTAATGACCCTGTCTGGTCCCTGATCCCAAGTTTGTCTCAGTCTCGCCGTCACCCGAATGCTTCAGTTCATCCCGACCGGATGTCCAGGGGTGGGTTCTTGGAGAGTCACTTGGAAAGGTCCTTCAGTTTGTGTTGCTTGGCCTGAGCCCCTCCTGATTGTGAACTCCTTGCTTCCCAAAATGGAGACTGTCCTTGTCCTTCTTCTTCCTCTCGAAGTGGGAGGAGACCCCTTCCTCTGAAGGACCTGTCTCTTATACACATCTAGATGTGTATAAGAGACAGGGACATTATAGTGCCGGACAGAGCCATGATTCTGACCAATATCTCTGGTCTTCAGCAGCAGCACAACGGGCATTTTCACACAAGACACTCCCCACCCACGCACTATACAGGTTGCAGGGTTGCCCGCCCTGCAACATGTATGGTGGGTAGAGACTGAGTGTCTTGTGTGAAAGTGCCCAATGATTTACAATCCAGGAGAAATAAATAGAGCTGTCCCGCAGAGGGCGAATCTGTAAGAAAATGAAATTATAAGAAATAACCAAAAACCGTAAGTCATAAAAGCCCAATTGATCTATTAAAACAGAGGACTTACCTTTATCTGTCCTAATCCATCATCAAACAGGATATAAATCAATTTAAACTTCTAAGAACCTATATACATATAAAGGGGGGGAAACCTATCAATATAAATCCTAACAAAAATCCCCAAATACTAAACAAAAAAGCCCCCAACCCCCCCCCCAAAGCAAACTCACCCTACAGTGGAAGCTCCAACAGGACATGTAGCCTTACCTAAAGTCAGGAACACCAGCACCAAAACCAGGCTTGACAGCTGTACTGGGCCATTGAGTTTGTGAGCAAATACCAAGTGTGTCCAATTGTCACTATTATCAGCAGGGTTCCTAGTTTTCTCTTTGCAACGGAAAAGCAGAGAAAAAGAGAGATTTTGCCTTTTTTCCAGAGAATTTTGCAGACAATGGCAAAGCCTTGCAGGTCTTTGGGAGCAGGACACAGCGAGGAGCTGAGGGGAAGCAGCCTGAAGGCATGTGCTTGTGGAGGGCAGGGGCTCTGCTACCTACAGACCTTCTGTGGGTTCGGGGGGGCAGGGGCACTGTGAATTGGGGCGGTCAGATCTTCCGGAGCTTGGGAATAGGGGACAGGAGTTCAGCTTAATTGGGCCCATAGCAGCTTCCCCAAGTGTCCCATGAGTTTTTTTATCAGAGAATTTCCCGTTTTGTCACGGAAAAACTAGGATCCCTGATTATCAGTGAGAGCTGCTGCCATTTGTAACAATCCACTTTCCTATCGTTTAACCCAAACAATTTGCTCTCTCTACTGACCCAAACCGCCCAAATCATCCGATAGGTCCAGTTGCTCAGAAATCTCCAGCAGGTTAGAAACACATCTCTCTCTCTCTCTCTAGCTTCAATCCTGCTGACGACCTCTTCTTCTGGGAGGAGACCCCCCTCCTCGCTATTGTCTGCCCGTAGCCCCTGGCCCCCCCTCACCTTGTTGCCTGAATCATCTTCTCCGCATAAACCTTTGTGCTAGTTCTCCTCCCCCCCCCCCCCCCCTACTCGACCAGCTTCCCCAGGTTCAGGCTACCAACCTAATCTCCAACATAAAACAGCAGTTTTGCTTCAGTTTAAAGAGTCTCTCCGTTTCTCTGTTTACCAGTTGTAATTCCCATCAGACAAAGCGTCCGACACCTCTCTTGGGTCACTTTTAGTCATATTCTTTCTTTCTTTCTTTCTTTCTTTCTTTATTTTTAACAATTTTGCCCCGTCCTTCTCCAGAGGCTAAGGGCGGCTCACAACATTAAAATAAAATAAAATTTAAAAAAATCAGAATATAAAATACAATAATACATTCAAATCCCTTAAAACCCCATCATCTCACCCACCCAACCTTTTTACCCGCATCTGCCACCCACCCTTCCCCGAACCCCTCTGCCCGATCGCACCCAGCCCAAACCCTGCCGGCCAAATGCCAGGCCACACAGAAAGCTCCAGAAGACAAACAGGCTCAGGCTTAGACGGATCTCGAAGGGAAGGGAATTCCATAACTGGGGGGGGTCAGCCACCGAGAATGCCCCCCCTGCGCACCCTCGTTGTAACAACTTGGCCGACCTCAGAGGCTGCCGTGGGACATAGGGGAACAGGCCCCACTCCAGCTCATATATTACATGTATGTTGGTCTGCCCTATGTTATGTCAGAAACCTCCCTCTCCCCCCACAATTCCCATGACACACCCTTCCTCTTCCTCCGCCCCTAGCTGAAAGATGCTCCCCACCTCTCCCTCCCTCCCCAGGCTGCCTGCTCCACAGAGACGAGAGCAAGGGCAGCGGCAAACTCATGATTTGTTCTGTCCGGAGGGGACATGCTGAGTTCCCATGATCTCTCTCTCCCCCACAAACACCCCTCTCTGTCTGAATGGGTGTGTGGCACGGGTCCCTCTTGCTGCTGATGCTTCGTGGGCTCCAGAAGGCCAGGGCAATGGTGCTGGGAGCTACTCTCTTTCCTTGCCGACGAGACGATGGGCTGCGGGACGGACACACACACACAGTACAGAAGGGAGGAGGTGTCAGCACCAGGGGCAGGGGGTGGGAGGCAGAGCCCACGAGGGAGGCGGCGATGGATGTGCACTTGAATTGTCCGGGCAATTGAAGTCCCCTGAGGCGTAAACACTGGGCAGGGAGCAAGACCGGCGGGACGGAGAGACGGACCCCAGAATAGGCCCCATCAGTGCTGGTCTGTGGGTCACCCAGCTGCAGAGATTCCTCCAGAGTGCAGAGCAGGGGAACCAGGCAGCTGTCCCTGCTCGTGGCTTCTCCCGCCTGCGCCCTGTGCTTCCCCGGCCCCATCTCAGCTGCTGCCCCGGAGCCCCGCTTGGGCCTGCCCGCCAGCTTGCCACACACCCCAGATCGAGAGCACCGCTGCCCCCCCCCCTCTCCCCCAAGCCACACCATTTGTTTTAGCCAATGCACCAAACCAGACCTGGGTCAATCTGCACCCCCTTTGGGGCAGGGACCTGCAGATTCATCTCCTGTTTCAGGGCGTGGGGGACCTCAGGCCCAGAGACCAAACGCAGCGCCCGGAGCTTGGACTCATTTTCAAAGTGACCCCTGAGTGACCTGTACAAGGAGCAGCTAGGATGCCCCTCTCCTCGACCTCCCCCTGCTGTCTCTGTGTGCGGGGATTCCTTCCCGCCCCGCTCCGCAAACAGGCCGCCCTTCTGCAGTCTCCGGACAGAGAAATCGGCAGTGCTGAACCGCCCAGCCCCCCCCAGCTCTGTTTCCCCGTTTGTCTCCTTGCGATTTGTTCCCAGCCGTTCTCGACAAATCGCCAATTAAGCAGCGCAACTGTGGGACTCGTGCGAACAGCTGGAATGCCCATCCCGCCGTCTGACAGGGCCAGGTGTTCACAGCTGGCTTCCCTCCCCGCGCTCAGGTATCAGGTGTCGAGCAGCTGGCAGGAGATAACAGGCTGGGGGCTCTTTCTCTCTCCTGCCCACCCCCCCCCTCACTTGATGCCGCCAATATGCCAGATTGGGCACCACCGCGGAAACGGCAGCGGCAAACAAGGAAAGGAAGAGGCAGCCCAGAACACAAAGATGTCACACACACACACACACACACACGTTTTTGATCCCAGGAATAGAAAACCCCATTGATTCCGTGTAAGGGAAATCTTTTTAGTTTCCTAGCCTCCAAACAGAACTGAAAGGTAAGGAGCAAAATAATCCTCGGATACTTTCCAAAACGACCCGTCCGCTGTTGATCATCTCTTTCGTTTCCCACACCCTGCTCTGGTGTGTAGCTGGAGTCGGCCCTCCCTCTGACACCCTCCCAGCTTTCTCTGATACTACCTAGAGGATCAGGAGTCCGGCGTGGCAGCCCAGGCAGCCTTTGGAGTGGCTGTGTGGGTCTGTGAGCGGGTGGGGGAGTGTGAGGGGGTGGAGAGAGAGAGAGATCTACCACTAAGCATAAGGGTTCTGCACGGGGTCAAGAATTTGTGTTTTCAGTATTTGTATTTATTTCTATCTTTATCCACGTTCGCTACCTCGTCCCCCCAGCGGTGAACCCCGCCCAGGGGTTATTTTGGTGCAGACGTGCCATCAGGCTCTGCCGTTTTGACAGGAAAGGAGTCGGAGAGCAGCCCAACTCCAAGGTGGAGACGCGCTGCAGTTTCTGGGGTCCCGTTTGAGACCTCGGAGACGTGTTTTTCGGGAAGCTCCATGTTCGCGCGGAACCTGGATACACAACCCTAGTATTTGTGTTTCTGAAACAGGACCCGCACGGGACTTTTGGTTTATTTGTGTTTTACCCCAAACCCAGAATGCACAGCCCTAGAGCCTAGAACAGGGGTGGAGAATTCCTTACCCAAAGAGCCACACGTCGGGGTCTTCCATTGGCCAAGAGACGCCATCTCTTCCGTTGGCCAAGAGACGCCATCTCTTCCGTTGGCCAAGAGACGCCATCTCTTCCGTTGGCCAAGAGACGCCATCTTTTCCGTTGGCCAAGAGATTTCAACCTCTCCCTCACATTCGCGCTCACACATGTGCAGTGTCACACACAGTCTTAGAGAATCACTCTCTCGCATACACACTCGATGTCCTGCAGCCGCTGCCTCCTCTCGGCCCACCTCAAACCACCCCTCATTCGCCGCTCACCTGCCCCATTGGCACTCAGCCACTGACGCTGTCGCCTCTCCTGCCTCTGCCACCCGCTGGCACGGGCCCCTTTCTTGCCTCCTTCCTTCCACCTAATACTGCCGCGAGCACCTAGCTCTGGGCAGCCGCTGCTGGTACGTAGAGGTCGGTGCCGAGCGCTAGGTGGTGCGTGAGAAGGGGGCAGAACTGAGAGGGGCCGCACAGACCCCCTGACTCCGGGCAGCCTCGCCGCCATTTTGAAAACGGCCCACACACGCACAGAATGGTCCTGCTGTCATCATGTGCATTATTTATCTGTGTACGCGCTGCGGTTCAGTACGGATTAATCCGTAACTGCCCGTAACGGGCGCCATAGAAGTTGGGGCACAGATAAGGAGGGTCCAGATCCTGGCTCTGGCCCGTGGATCAATCTCCTGTCTTGTGTGCAGGGTCTCATCATCTCCGCTCCCTTCTCCTGAACTCCATCTTTCAGGGTTTGGGGGTAGGAACTGGGTCCAGGGGCCAGATCCACGATAATAAAAATAAGAAGGAACTGTGTTCCCCATTTGGCCCCGAGGTCTGAGATTCTACACCCCTGGTGTAGATTATCCTACTGCTCCCTTCTGATCGGTGGATACCAAGCATTTCCCCCCCCCACACACACACACCCTCCCCAAACCCACGTGCAGAGCCCTAGATGTGGTCATGTATGGGGCCCCACTGGAAAGGGTGTGGTGAAAACAGGGGCCACTGTGAGCCCCTTGGAAGTGGAGAAGGACAGCGGTGTCCGGTCTGAGACCTCAGAGACCGTGTTTTTCAGGAAGTTTCGTGTTTGTGCGGAACCTGAATACACAGCCCTAATATTTGTGTTTATTTGTGTTTGACCCCATAACGCACAGCCCTAGTAAGCATAGAACGGCGGGTCATCTGCGGAAAGGCCATCCCTGTCCTGCTGAGTCCTAGCCAGGGTTTCAGATGTTTTAGGGAGAATTGGCAATTAAATTCGAAGGAGTGGGGGCTGAGCCCCAGGAAATGGTCCCAGCAGGAGCGTGCACCTCGAAATGGGACAGACCAGGGAAAGGCTGGTATTATTGGCCATGTCGGGGTTGGAAACGAAAGCCAGGGAAAAAACTTGGCTGGTTTCTTTGACTTTCAGTAAAGGCTTGCGTGGCTTCTGACTTCTCCCATCAGAGGAGCTGCAATGCCCCCCTGGGCTCCAAGGCTTCTCTGCGTGACCCCGTTTGGAGACTTCAGCATGACCCCCCACCCCGGATGCAGCAGTCTCACCGATCTCAGAATCGCCTTGGAGTCCTCCTGCCCCACAGCTAGGGAATCAGCTCTGTTCTGTGGGGTTAGAATGTATCCCCCTCCTCACAAGCTGGCAAGAGAATCTGTCCAGAGAGCTTTCCCTAGCTCCCGTCCTCCTGAAACCAGTGCTACTGGGGGTCAGGGGTGCTGCTGGGCTGGGGCCCTAGGGGTCAGTCAGTGCCGCAGCTGTGGGTCAGGCTGGGTCTACATGATCCCTAAACCCTCTTAGTCCGCCTGGAACAGCCTCAGCGAGGAGGAACTGAGGACACTGCTGCTGCTGCTGCTGCCTGCAGTCCTTACTTGTGGGTTACTCTCAGTTATGCCAGTGTAAGTAACTTACTAATACATTATTCCTGGGGTTACTCTGTTATTCCAACATAACTAACTTACTAGTAGGTTACTCATGGGTTACTCTCAGTTAGGCCCACATAAATAATTTACTAATAGTTTGCTCGTGGTTTACTCTCAGTTACGCCAGCATAAGTAACTTACTAGTAGGTTACTAGCAGGTATTCAGTAACCCCTACTCATGGGTTACTCTTAGTTACACTAGCGTAACACTAGCGAACAGATGGTTTCGGCAGAATGACTACTTGCAGTGAGCAAGCCAGTCCTGATTTTGCATACCTCTTTCTGCAGACCGGCCTCCCTTACACCTCACTCGGAGATTCTAGAGAGTTATGTACCATGTTGTGAATGACAGAGGAGGCTCTGACGTGCTCAGATGAGTGCCCACACTGCAGCTGGGCAGGCACCCTGCTGCTCCTGAGATAGAGACACGAAGGGAGCAAGATCCTGGGGATGGGGGGGTGGGCTAGGCGGGGGGGAGAAAGGGCAGCAAATACTAATCCATCTTTCCGTCTCTTAAACCATGCACTCTCTCACTGATTCCTTGCCAGGACCGACTTCTTTAAAGAAGTCCGGGAAGTTGGATTTCTGCAGTGCCCTGTCCTCCCACACCACCTCCCCGAGAATGGCTTTCACCCACCACCCGCTGCCTGTCCTAGCAGGAGTCAGACCAGGTGAGAACAAAGCCATTTTCTTAGGGGGAGGGTGGGGGGACTCTGTGGGGAGGGTGGGGAAGGCAGGGAACAGAGCTGTGTCCCTCCAAGGGCACAGTTCCTTGCTCTCTCATCAGCCCTGTCGGTTCTGGCAATGGTTTCTCTCTCTCTCTCTCTTTCTCTTTTCTCTGTCAAGGTAGTGAAAGGGTTAAGCAGGAGACTAGAATCCACTCTTGTGGGGTGGATCTGAGCTACTGTCCCCATGGTAAGAGGGGCACCAGCGTAAGTAACTTACTAGTACCCTACTCATGGATTATTCAGTCCTAACTCAGGGGTTACTCGCAGGTACAGCAGCATAAGTAACTTACTACTGGGTTACTTGGTCCTTACTCATGAGTTACTCTCAGTTTCACCAGCATAAGTAACTTACTAGTAGGTTACTCGTAGGTTACTCGGTCCTTGCTTGTGGGTTACTTTCCGTTATGCCAGCATAACTAGTAGGCTACTTATGGCTTGCTCTCAATTATGTCAGCATAAATAACTTACTAGTAGGTTACTCTTGGATTGCTCACTCCTTACTCATGGGCTGCTCTCAATTACACATTCATCCCTCACCTTTTGTTTGGCCTAACATGGCCTGATGGCCTCTGTGCCATTAAACTCCAGTCACTCACTCACTCACTCTCAGCTACACCAGCGTAATTAGAGCTCCGAACCATCCATTTCGGCAGAGTGACTATAGACAGATTCCACCATCACTGAGACTCCAAACTAACAGGGGTTTAGAGTGACTTTGATGTAACTGAGCAGAGTAGTGTTGAAGTGACTCTGGGGTAGCAAGGAGTTTGGTGGAGTGAGATTTCAACAGAGTGACTCCATAGGGACTCACCTGCCCTGCTCTGGAGTGACACTGGTACTACCAGAGGTATCATCATAATGTGTAGAGCGGCCCTTGGAAGCGAGGCTTCCCTGGGCTTTGTTCTTGCCAGGGTTTACACTGTGTAAAAAGCGCACTCACTTTGCTATGAGTGTAACTCTAAGAGAGATTTGCCACCTGGGCTGCGTGGTGTAAACTGAACTATTGGGGGAACATGTTCAGTTAGAGCCAAGTCTCATTCCTGGTTGACGATAGGAATTTGCAGTCTCTATTCCTGACTAGTCAGAGCTGCAAGCTCTGCTCTTACATGAAACCCCCCTCCCCCCCCATGGACACACACACACACCATCTCCATGCCCAGTCACTCACACATGCCACCCCTCTGTGTGTGCACGTGCAAGTGTGCAAAGTGCAGGGCGGGTGTGTAGGAAGGAGAAAGCTCTGTGGACATCGAGGAGTGTTTGCACCTGGTAGCCCGTCGTGGTTGTGCAAGGAGGTGTGGGTGTGATTGTATTGTGAGGGTGAGCAAGCGTCTGAGGGCCCCGGGGATGGGTGTGACGGTGGGCACGGTCGCACAATACAGCTAAGTGGAGTCCAGCTGGCACGGTAGCACCACCGCTCGTGGGGCCGGTCCCTGTTTGCCCCGCCACTGTGCGGCGAGCCCCGCCACGGGGCTTTGAGCAGTGGGGGCTACGGCGGGGGGTGGGACAGGGAGCCGGCATGGGGAGGACGGGGCGGGGCGGGGCTGGTCCCTCGGTCCCTGACAGCAGCCCGGCCGGCTTCCCCGTGGGGGGTGGGACCATCTGCCCTGCTCCCTGTGCTGGCGCTCTGTGTGTGGGTTGGAATCGGGGCTCCGAGAGAGCTGTGGGGCTGGGAAGGAGAGGAGAGGAGAGCGGGGAGGTACCAGTGGCTCTCGGGACTGGAAGGGAGCAGGATCAATCGAATCAGGCCAAGGCAGCGGATTCCCAGCATCTTCACCTGGGGGGACCCTGTTTCAGGACTTCAGCACCATCCCGTAACTCCAGAAAGCAGCAACGTTTAGCAAACGCTGTTCCTATAGCGCAGGCAATGTGCCTCGTGCTGGACAGAGACATCTTCCATCCTGCGCCGAGGGGCTTGTCATCTAGGGAGAGACATCCCAGAGGTTGGGAAGCTCTCAACCCTGGGCTTCTAGGAGGGAGCTTTGGAGACATGACCGCTGCCCGTCTCTTAAACCAGGAAGGACAGAGGATGAGCCCCCAGATTCTATCTTTAATGTCTCGAGTGCGATCCTGACTCCACGGAGGGCGTTTTCAGACAGCCAAAGCAATGCGCACTAGTTTATTTATTGAAGATTGATTTATTTTTCGATTTAATACCCCGCCTCCGGGGCAGCTTACACTATAAACACACAAATAAAACCCAAGTACAGTGTTGGTTCGTCCGCACTAACATAGCGATGCCTTTTAGGTGGACAATGTAGCGCGGACGAATGACTCAGAAAATACTGGTAACCTACCAAACAAGGGGATTAGTGCGGGCTAGTTTAAGGACGGTTCTTAGAAAACCAAGCGGTTGGGGTTTTATAAGAACCGTCCTTATCTCTCAGTCCGCACTAATACGCGCTGCTGACAGCGTTCACAGGGACAAACTAGTCCGCACTAGATACAGTTAGTGTGGACAAACTGTCCATCTGAAACGCCCTGAGGTCCTTGACAGTTTAGCCGCTGACTCAGAGGAGTCGAGATTGGCCCCACTCTCCCCTCCTTTAACAATTGGCAGCCTGGCATTTGCTTACAGAAGCAAAGAGACGTCCTTACACACACAAGTGCACACACACACACAAGCTTGCTCTCTCCCCCTTACACACACACACACACACACACGTGCACACACATACACAAGCTTGCTCTCTCTCCCTTACAGACACACACACATGTGCACACACATACACAAGCTTGCTCTCTCCCCCTTACACACACACACACATACACAAGCTTGCTCTCTCTCCCTTACAGACACACACACGTGCACACACATACACAAGCTTGCTCTCTCCCCCTTACACACACACACCCCTCTTGCAGGGGGGAATTCAGGTATCGGTGATTCAGGTAAAGTGACCCTGGGGAGGGGGGGAGCACGCCGCAGGATGCAGCCCACCCCAAGGGCTGAGAGTGGAAGCGGACAAGAAGGCCCTGTGATGATGATTACGAGACTAACATACATAGCACGGATGCAACATACATGTGTCTGATGTGAGTCCTGTATGTACACATTTCCTAGCCGTGTCTGATATCAAACAACTCAGAATTACGAGGAGGCTATAACTGGGATGCAAGGATGTATACAAGAGTGCAGTGAAACAAAACAAAGCTGCCTTCCTTTATGAGTTTCTAAGCTAAAATCTTACCCTCTCGACACGTTATGCTTAAAAGTCCATTTCTCAGCCGGATGGAACAGCTGCAGAGTTCTGTGCAAAACCGGACGCTCTCTCTCTCTCTCTCTCCTTTGTTCTCGGGTGACTGTAAATAGTTTTTGACTGGCTCTTCTGCCACTTCCAGGACCTGTGTCTTGCCGGGTAGCCCATGCCCCCCATGTCTCCCTCCTCTCTCAGGCAGTGACGCCCCCTATTGTGTTGCTAATCTGCTTTGTTGATTTGATCTGTCCCTCTGATCACTGCGTATGTCTTATCTGCAATCTTTCATCGTAGTTCCTCCTCGTAATCCTGAGTTGTTTGATATTGGACACGGCTACGAAATGCATACATACAGTACTCACACCAGACACAGGGATGTCGCTTTCGTAATCATCATCACAGGCCCCTACAGAAATAGCCTGTCCCGGGGTGAGGTCTCAGGAGTGCTGGGCACAGCTGAAGCAAGCAAGACAGGCCTCCCTTTGGGCCCCCTTTGTATGCTGGGGGACGGCGGAATGTGTGCTGGGGGGGGCAGGATGTGTGCTGCGGGGGNGGGGCGGACCTTGGCGTGGCTCTGCTAGGCGCAGCCGGGGCAGTCCCAGCGGGGTCCGTGAGCCTGGGGGGACCCCACCCGCGTGTAGAGAGCCTGGGCCCAGCAGAAAGGGGCCCGTTCCGTCTCCTGTCCCACCTAGCCGTGCCCCTGGGGGGAAAGATGATGGGTCGGTCCCCTGGCCTCGTGTGCCGGCCCCTCCTCTCTGCTCCCTTCCTCTGAGCAGCTCAGCCGTTCAGCGCGGGGGGGGGTTTGGGGAAAGGGCCACATCGAAACGAGCCGCGGCATGTGGCCCCTGGGCCTGAGATTCCCTGCCTGTGGCCTGTGTGTCCATTTAGAGCTTGGGTCTGTCCCACGCCCGCCGGCGCCCGGCTGCAGAGGGGGGGGCAGCCCTGGGAACGGGGGGCAGGCGGGAGGAAAGGCGCGTGGGGTTCATTATGAACAGTCGCCTGATCGATATCTCTCTCTCTCTCTCTCTCTCTCTCTCTCTCTGTCCTTCTGTCCCTGCGAACTCCAGGAAGCCCCCGCGCCACCGCCTCGGCCCTGCACTTCCCATCAACCTCCATCATCCAACAGTCCAGCCCCTACTTCACGCACCCGACGATCCGCTACCACCACCACCACGGCCAAGACTCGCTGAAGGAGTTCGTCCAGTTTGTCTGCTCGGACGGCTCCGGCCAAGGCTCCGGGCAGGTAAGAGCTTTCGCACCTCGGCCCCGAGGCGACGACCCACCAGAACGTCCCAGCCCTCCTCTCCCTCTGTCTGTCCCTCTTTCTCTCTCTCTGTCTGCCTGCCTGCCTGCCGGGGTGCAGGGATGTCACTAGCGCAGCCTAAAGCCAGCTGGGAAGAGGCTCCTCCTGCTGTCTCGCTGGGGGCGGGCGGGGGCATCTCTGCAAAGAGCTAGGAGGAGCGGGGTTGTGGGTGGGAGCAGGGGGAACGGAAGATATTTGGGGAGACTGGATGGGGTCGTTCTCCTGGCTTCTCAGTCCCTTGTTCGCTGTGACTTTCGAGATGGGCCCCCCTGTGACACAGGGTGGGCTTGTACAGGCCCTTTCCCATTCCACGGAGCTGTTGCTAAGAGGCCCCCCCGAGTGTCCTGGGATCTGGAGTGCTCTGGACTGCACGAGCTAGAAAGCTCCACGCCACGGTGGATTCAGGAGGTGCTGGACTGTGCCGCTTCTAGAACTTGTCGACTTTGGGGTTCTAGGAGGCATGTACGGCGGGTTCCACCCAGAGCACGACGGGTTCTAGATGGCGATGCCGGTTGCTGGGCCTGGAAGGTGGAACCTCCATAGAATACAGATTGTCGAGAGCCACAGCGGACCTTCTGGAACATCGCGGAACCTAGAACACAGAACCCGGCTCTAGAACGCTGTGGGGGCCTAGAGCGCGGGACTATCCAGGGCATCGTGAGATCTAGAACACAAACCTTCCTAGAACGCAGGTGCCTAGAACGCAGGCCCTCTCAGAGCGCCACAGTCCTAGAGCATAGAGCCTCCCAGAGCAGCAGAGTTTCTAGAGCACAGACCACCACCGATGGATCTAGAAGAGAGAACTCGCGGGCCTCTGGAGTTCTAGAAAACGAAACCTTTCGGAGCACCGCGCGTTCTAGAAAGCGAGCCATGCTAGAGCGCCCCCACCCCGGGTTCTAGCATGAGCGACTTTTGTCTACTTTACCTGAAGCCACCTAAGAAGGAGCCTGCGTTGGGGAAACGCTGTAGCAAGAGGAGGTCCGCCTACTCCAGGTGTAGACCGGAGTCCCCCTCCCCAGCCTCAGCGGGGTCACCGCCGCCCATGGAAAGTGCCTGTCTACAAGCTGGGCTTCTATCGGTGACGGAGAGACCCCGCCCTGAGATGAGGCAGACAGACACCCGGAGCAGGCCAGCTTCTTCCTCTTCCACGTGCAGCTGCTGCTCTCGAGAGGAGGAATACTGGGGTCTGCAGGCCCCTCGGGTAGAGATCAGACTGCGCCAGCCCTCCCATCCGTGGAGCAGCCGGACCTCGCCGTCCAGGGGAGCAGGGAGCAGCCAGGGAGAGGGGTCAGTTCCCTGAATGGCCCAGGTTAGTGAGAGATTTGGCATCACCCACTGTTAATAACAGCGGAACCTAGTCGCTGCCCTGCTGGCTCAGACCCACGCTCCATCCAGCCCAGCATCCTGTCTCCGACAGCAGCAGCAGCGGAAGTGCCCAACAAAGAGCGACCCATTCCCTGCTGCCGACGGACGGTCAGAGATTTCATCCGTCCACCAGCTTGACGAACCGCCATCGATGGACTCAGCCTCTAAGAACACAGTCGCGTTTATGGAATCCGGACGGGAATCTAGTCCAGCCCCCCCCTGCTTGGATGCAGAACGACCTGGCAGAGAACCGTCCGGCCTCTGTTTGAAAACCTCCAGCGCCGGAGAGGCTGCAACCTGCACTGCCGCACAGCGCCGGCCGCTAGGAAGCTTTTCCTGGCAGGGAACTCAAATCTCCGTTCCTGCCACTTCAGCCCCCTGTTTCTGATCCAATCCCCTTCTTATCCAATAAGAAAGGCTGTCTCACCCCCACAGCCAGCGACCACTGGATCCCACAGCAGCAAATCCTCCTGGGCTCCCCTTCCCCGGAGCTCTCGGTGAGGAGGATCCCCCCCCTCCCCCGGGTCATCTAGTCCACCTGACAGCTACAACATCCCCGACAGACGGCTGCCCGGCCTCTTGGAGAGAGGCATGAGCAGACTGAGAGATGCTTCCACCCCTCCCTGTTTTGGGGGGCTTCCCTACTCCCCCCCTCTCTGGGCTCCAATCCAGCAGGATGTGTCCCCAGGGAACGAGAGAAGAGAAACCAGCCAGTCCTCTGGGGCCCCTGCCTTCCCTTGTCCCATCGCTCCCTCTGCCCCACAGCAGCCCTGGCCTGCTCTCCCCACCTCTTACAAAGCTGGAGAGAGGCGAGTGAGCCTTCCAGCTCTCGTGATCTTCCCGCCCGGCCAGTCTTGCGACCTTCCCTGCTTTCCTTCTTCCAGATCGGATCGCCGCGAGAAAGCATCTCGGCCTCGTGCCTGGAATCCCAGTGGGCTCCTGATTTGGAAACTCTCGTTCTGTTTGGGTGGGGTGGGGCGGAGGGTGTCTGATGCCTGATCGGGGACAGGAGGAGGCTTTGGAGGGAGGAATTGTCGTGGCCGGGGGAGAGACGCAGTCTTAGTGCAAAGCTGCAGCATTTGCAAAATGTGCACGTAAACGGAACCGCCCTGCAGGGGCAACGGCAGCCAGGCAGGGCCCCCTTCCTCACCCCACTCCCCAGGTAAGGCACTCTGCTCCTAGACTGCATACAGCCAGTTTGTCTCCGATCCGTTGCAGCCTGAAACTCCAGAAACGTGAGCCATCGCTGACATTTTGGCCTCCGCGACTTTATTTCCAGACTTAAATCGAATCAAGCCCTGACAGCGACAAAGGCGTACCATGATTCACTGGGAGAGCAATGCCTGCGGGGGATGTGAGCCCCAGAACCTCTATTAAAATAGCCGCCTCCTCTGGCTCCAATACCCCTAGTCTGGGGGGGGCAACGGGGGCTCGGATTCTGCGCCTGTCATTCTACCCCTCTGTGCCTCAGTTTCCTCCACTGCCTGGTGAGGAGTAGCACCCTCGTCGTCTGGAAGAGCCGCTGCCCATGAACACCCTGCCCCCATGCTGGATGGCGGTGTCGGGGGGGTCCTATCCAGACATTGCTTTCTTCCCCTTGCTTCTCGGATCATCCCAAACCGCCTGGAGAAGAAGCCGTTCGGCCTTCTGGAGCCACCGACCGCGCAGGGACACAGCCATCCACCGGACAGGACCTCTCTGGGGACAATAGGGGGGTGTGTGTGCCTGGGTAGCAAGGGGGGGGATCAGAGAAAGGGGGAGAGAGGGAGGACAGGGCTGGATTCAGAAGCAAACCAACACTCCTTTTTTAAAACAAAAAAACATTTTTTAAAACACATTTTAAAAAGGGGAGGAAGGACCAAAGAGAAGCTTAAAAGCCCCGGCCCCAGCCCCTGAGCAGCGGCCAGCGGATACTGCATCTTTAACGTTACCTTGTCTTGGATCTCCGTTCATGCATCACTGTATTTATGTTGTTCGCAGCCTAACGGTAGCGGCCAGGGCAAAGTCACGGGGTCATTTTTGCTGCCGCCGCCACCACCAGTGGCAAGACCAGTGCCCCTTCCAATGCCTGACACAAAATCCACCAGCACTAACCCAGAGGGCGGAGCACCGACACCAACGTCTCCTTGTAAGTGGACGTGCAAGTGAGCACACCCAACCAACCCCCCCAGCCTGCTCCTCCGGCGCTCCAGGGACAGCCGGGGAGAGGGAGAGAGAGGTGGGGATGGACAGACAGACAGACAGAGGTGTGTATGGAGAGAGAGGTGTATGGGGATGGAGGAACAGGATTTGTATGAGACAGAGAGCTAGAGCGAGGGCTGAAACGGAGAGCAGGTGCGTAGGGTGACAGGTTTGAGATGGCCAGCTTGCTAAAGAAGAGCAGCTAGCCGAGGTGGCGGGACGGCTAGGACAGACAGAGGTGTATGGGGATGGAGGGACAGGATTTGTATGAGGACAGAGAGCTAGAGCGAGGGCTGAAACGGAGAGCAGGTGCGTAGGGTGACAGGTTGAGACGGCCAGCAGCAGCTTGCTAAAGAAGAGCAGCTAGCCGAGGCGGCAGGACGGCTAGGACAGACAGAGGTGTATGGGGATGGAGGGACAGGATTTGTATGAGGACAGAGAGCTAGAGCGAGGGCTGAAACGGAGAGCAGGTGCGTAGGGTGACAGGTTGAGACGGCCAGCAGCAGCTTGCTAAAGAAGAGCAGCTAGCCGAGGCGGCAGGACGGCTAGGACAGACAGAGGTGTATGGGGATGGAGGGACAGGATTTGTATGAGGACAGAGAGCTAGAGCGAGGGCTGAAACGGAGAGCAGGTGCGTAGGGTGACAGGTTGAGACGGCCAGCAGCAGCTTGCTAAAGAAGAGCAGCTAGCCGAGGCGGCAGGACGGCTAGGACAGACAGAGGTGTATGGGGATGGAGGGACAGGATTTGTATGAGGACAGAGAGCTAGAGCGAGGGCTGAAACGGAGAGCAGGTGCGTAGGGTGACAGGTTGAGACGGCCAGCAGCAGCTTGCTAAAGAAGAGCAGCTAGCCGAGGCGGCAGGACGGCTAGGACAGACAGAGGTGTATGGGGATGGAGGGACAGGATTTGTATGAGGACAGAGAGCTAGAGCGAGGGCTGAAACGGAGAGCAGGTGCGTAGGGTGACAGGTTGAGACGGCCAGCAGCAGCTTGCTAAAGAAGAGCAGCTAGCCGAGGCGGCAGGACGGCTAGGACAGACAGAGGTGTATGGGGATGGAGGGACAGGATTTGTATGAGGACAGAGAGCTAGAGCGAGGGCTGAAACGGAGAGCAGGTGCGTAGGGTGACAGGTTGAGACGGCCAGCAGCAGCTTGCTAAAGAAGAGCAGCTAGCCGAGGCGGCAGGACGGCTAGGACAGACAGAGGTGTATGGGGATGGAGGGACAGGATTTGTATGAGGACAGAGAGCTAGAGCGAGGGCTGAAACGGAGAGCAGGTGCGTAGGGTGACAGGTTGAGACGGCCAGCAGCAGCTTGCTAAAGAAGAGCAGCTAGCCGAGGCGGCAGGACGGCTAGGACAGACAGAGGTGTATGGGGATGGAGGGACAGGATTTGTATGAGGACAGAGAGCTAGAGCGAGGGCTGAAACGGAGAGCAGGTGCGTAGGGTGACAGGTTGAGACGGCCAGCAGCAGCTTGCTAAAGAAGAGCAGCTAGCCGAGGCGGCAGGACGGCTAGGACAGACAGAGGTGTATGGGGATGGAGGGACAGGATTTGTATGAGGACAGAGAGCTAGAGCGAGGGCTGAAACGGAGAGCAGGTGCGTAGGGTGACAGGTTGAGACGGCCAGCAGCAGCTTGCTAAAGAAGAGCAGCTAGCCGAGGCGGCAGGACGGCTAGGACAGACAGAGGTGTATGGGGATGGAGGGACAGGATTTGTATGAGGACAGAGAGCTAGAGCGAGGGCTGAAACGGAGAGCAGGTGCGTAGGGTGACAGGTTGAGACGGCCAGCAGCAGCTTGCTAAAGAAGAGCAGCTAGCCGAGGCGGCAGGACGGCTAGGACAGACAGAGGTGTATGGGGATGGAGGGACAGGATTTGTATGAGGACAGAGAGCTAGAGCGAGGGCTGAAAAGGAGAGCAGGTGCGTAGGGTGACAGGTTTGGGCGGGCGAGACGGCCAGCAGCAGCTTGCTAAAGAAGAGCAGCTAGCCGAGGTAGCGGGACGGCTAGGAGTGTCCGAGGAGGACGAGGGAGCTAGCTAGATGGGGAGCTAGGCCAGCTGGTAGGGGAGCAGTCCCAGGCGGGGAGAGCCAGGCAGGGTCAGCGCCGCCGCGCGGAGCGACACTCCATGCCATCATCCAGTCTTGTGCATTCTCCTTGTTTGACAATCAGACACTCCCCATCCGCCCCCTCCTGAGCCGCCGCCATCCCCGTCCCCCTCCATCCCACCCCCAGCGGTTAAAGATGCAGTAGCTGCCCAGCTCGGACGCCTTTGATTTGGTTTCTTTGGAGTTTTGTTTTCTTTTCTCATTCCTGATTTTGTTGGCTGCCATGTTGGCTCGATGGGTCCGGGGGGCTGGGGGGTGGGGGCGGGTAGAGAGTCTGGGAGGGGCAGGGCAGGTAGGAAAGAGGAGGAGAGCTTGTGAAAAGAAGGAAAAATCACCAAGAAAATCAAATTCAAAATTCCCAGCGACAGAACTGAAGAATCACAGATAAACCTGTTTACTAGAGCCTTGATGCAGAGGGGGTCAGTGCTCTGGATAATCGCCTCCACTTAACTCTTGTCATGAGGGCCGGAGCAACAGCCTTCCATGGACTCCTGGGTTCTTTTCCTGGTTCTGGGAGGGGAGTGGGGCTAGTGGGTGAGAGCAGGGGGGCTGGGAGCCAGGACTCCTGGGTTCTCTGGGAGGGGAGGGGGGCTAGTGGGTTAGAGCAGGGGGG
>QEPC01011860.1:565483-575977 GCA_003113815.1 Sphenodon punctatus
ACTCCCTCCCCCAAGCCCGGCTAACCCAGGTCAAACCCCCTCCCCCAAGCCCGGCTAACCCAGGTCAAACCCCCTCCCCCAGGCCTGGCTAACCCAATACAATACAATATTTTATTAGGGTCGTGACTAAAATAGCCATTGACCAACATACAAAATAAAATATTAACAAATACTAACGAAACATAAAAATTAGACGCCTGGAAACACAAACCGAATACAAATACAATTTAGTTAAATATCTGGGCCACCGTCCTTTTAGAATGGAAAATAACATGTATCCTCCGACGTCTTTTAACGGTACACGCATGATCGACAGAACTAATCTCTCGACCGGGCACCGGTAGCTGGAACAGGACCCTTAAATGTTCAGCGACATCCAGTGGGATGTTCCCCAGGGGGAGCCTTCCATTGGCAAGAGGCAGCACAGAAAAACAACCCGTTTTACAGAAGAAAATGGACATTTCCTGAGATCTTTCGAAGGGGCTCGGCCCTGCAGTTCATGTAACGTTACCGCTCAAGCCGGGCCAGATTTAACAGGACCCGGCGTTGTGGGGCAAGCCTCTTCCCGGAGGGAAACCCCACCCCCTTTCGAGTGCAAAGCTGGAATCACGGAGAAAGTTTCCATCTTGTGGGGCAGCGGCTGTATTGGCGCCGGCAAATCGCTCAGCGCGTGAGAGGTCATGATGGCGAAATCCGCGACCAGATCGAAATGATCCGTCAGGCTATTTCCCCGGGCTGAGCTGAGGTGCGGCACAAGCCACCCTGATCACGGTGGTCCACGGCGAAGCAGACTTACTGTAGCCCGACCCTGCCGCTCGGCTCGGGGTGAACGGGAGGAGTCAGAAACCTGGGCCTCGGTAGAGACCGGAAAAAAGGAGTCCGTCCGATGTCCGTTGTTTCAAGGTTTTGTCGGGGGGGGAGGGGGGACTGGGCCGTCTCCCTCCGGGGGCGCTTTTGCGGCACCATAATTACACAGTAATCACAGCAGAGAACCTGACCGAAGCAGTGGAGAAAAGGACCGGGGGCCGGCAAAATTGGCAGCAGGGGAAAAAGACGCCCCGGGCGCGCCGAAGGGCCAGCAAAAGGGCGCGCAGCCTTTTGTGTGCGGCCGTAGGCTCAGTGGGTTCTTTTACCAAGCGGGTAGGCAGCGCGGCCCCATCTCTCCGCCTCTGCTGACAGGTCTCAGGTGGGTCTCACAGCCCTGGCTAACCCAGGTCGAACCCCCTCCCCCAGGCCTGGCTAACCCAGGTCGAACCCCCTCCCCACCCAGGTCGAACCCCCTCCCTAGGGATCAGGCTAATTTAAGTCAACCTGCCCCCCATAGGCCAAGCTAGCTCATGTCAAACCTCCCTCCCCAGACCCGAGTAACCTGGGTCAGACCCCCCCTCCCCCAGGCCACCGCGAGCTAACCAGGGCCAGACTCCTGCCGTGGGGCCAGTTACCCAGGGTCAGGAGGGAAGAGCTAACTGGAGCAGGTGGCACAAGGACTGGGGCATTCTCCCCCCGAACCCCACAAGCGAATTCAGGCCGGCCTGGGAGAGAGATTTGGGGGCTCAGGAGCTTTTAAAAGCTTTTCCACCGATGGTGCCACTCCCAGACTAGCTTCCAACAAACAGAGGTAATAAACCAAGGTTTAATTACACTGAAGCAACTACCCCACTTTGGTAGCATTGAGATGAACAGCATAAGCCAGAGTAACTACTCCATCAATCCCCCCCCCCTTTGCTCCTGAGCAGAGACATAAATTACGCTGCAGCTAGGAGGGGAAAGCGATTATCACCGAATCGCAGATGAGAATTCACATTCACACACAAACGGTTCCCTGGAAAAACCATTTTTTCCCCAGGCGCATCTACTCCTTCTCTTCCTACTCCTCTGTCGTGCCGGTTTAGCGCTTGGTTCGTGTGAACGCTTCGGGGGTAGGAGGAAGACCCGGCAATGCTGAATTAACACGGCCCCAGAAAGATTCAAGCCAGCCTTCATGCCTTCGTAGATTCGAATGGTATCAAATACAGATGGAAACTGGGGTTCTTCTAAGAGGTGATGATAACCGTACGACGTCTCTGAGTAGCCAGTCTTTGCCCTGAGGAATTCGATTCTAGGCTCCTGTTTAATATTGGGTCTGATAACTGGAGCAATTAGACTCAGCCGGTTTTCCAAAATAATTTCTTTACAAAAATCTGGCTGGGAATAAAGTCCATGGAGAAGTTTTTTTAAAAAATAAAATAATCCAGCATACGCTTGTTGGAAGGACCATTGCTGGAGGGGTGGGTGGGTTTGAAAGTAAAATCCAGTCCCAAGCCATACGGGCAAAGGAGCCCCCATTTTCTGTGGCCGACGGTACCCCAGGGAGCCATAAAGTCCAACCGTCTGACTTCCCCAACCCAATGGATCCGGTGATGGCCGGCCAGGCCGGCCACCCAACGGGAGGCCACGCAGGACTCGAACCCACAACCTTCAAGGACGGTGTCATGTGCCTTAAAGAGGCCTCTGAGGAGAGAGGAAATTGGAGGCCTGGCCTAGGAGGACAGACCCAGTGAGAGAGACCTGGGGGGGACAAAGGGGGCAGCAGGAGACTGGATCAGGCCAGAGAACGGGTAGCCATGATGCCAAGGGCACTAGCGAGTGAAACCGAGACAGGCAAGGGACCCTCCCCGTCTGTCTCCTGTCCCGCTACCCCCTGCCAATTTCTCTCTGGCCTGTGGAGCATCAAAGCAGCCTGCGGACGGGAGAAATTCCCCCACCCCCGATCTAGAGGTTCATTCTCACAACCCCCTTCCCCCTCTCGCTGGCTAGTTCCCACTCGTTCCTTAACCTCGGGTTGCCTTCACCCAACCGCCGGTTCCCCGGCATTTCGGTGGCCCTGCCCCATTGCATCGGGGGGCAGCGGGCGAAGTACCGTTGTGGAGCGCAGGAAAGTGGGAAGGATTTCACACAACCCTCAAAATGTGCGTACCCGACAGAGTTTTGTGTGAACGAGGGGCTGCAAGCGGCTGTCGCCTCATTTTCGAGAGGAAGGGGGTACCCTTGCAAGCTGCTTCAATCAGGATGAGGGATTCTGGAATAACTAGGACCCGTTCACACAAACAGTTATTCTGGAGTAATTACCCATTAACTCCCTCTCACTCTGCTTCTGGGGTACAAACTCCTGATTCAAGAGGAGTAGATCTTTCAGGGTAGCTGATGAGGAAAGGGTGTTAACTAAGGCCCCTTTCACACAGACATGCTACCACGGATAAAATGGGTGTTACATTTTTATTATACATGTTGCAGGGCACCCCTAGAGCACACGTGCAGCCCTGCAAGATGTATAATAAAATGTAACACCCATTTTATCCGTGTTAGCGCGTCTGTGTGAAAAGGGCCAATATGCACGTTAAGAGGCACTTAACACCATTGGTTCATGGGCCTGCCTTCACACGAGCCTTGCATCCTGCCTGCAATTGAAACTGCACATTTTAACTGCTCCCACATTCTCCTCCCCTGCTTTAAAAGTGACCACCCGTATGCCATCCGTACTGTTACGTATCCCACAATGCTGTGCGGCTCTCCCTCCCCACAAAGCTCTGGACAAGGCGCAGCTGGGGTCTCTCCCGCGACCTGTCACCAGTCGGTCGAGATGAATTAGGGTAAAACCAGACGCGGAATAAAGGCGCAGAATAAAACGTGCATCTGGATTTCCACAAACAGATGTTCTTAGGGCAAAACCAGACGCGACAGGGTCACCGGCACATCTGTTCCTCGGCCACCAGATGTTGCCCCGGGAGATCCTGGTTGCACCTTCCAGGCCAACGCAGGGAACAGCGAGCCTCGCCGTCTGTCGTACGCTGCTTGCCGATCCAAGGCCCCTCGCCGCCGTGGCGTCTGTTTTAACCCTCCCTGTCGGTCGAGATCCTGCCGCGAGCACGGACCTGCTTGAGGGAAGACAGCTGCATCGCGATTTGGAGGCTTTGAGAGCGTCCCGGACGGTCTGGCTCTGAGGGGGCTAAGTCGTGGTGTCAAACTTTTAGAAGCCTGGGGGAGGGGGTGCTCACACATTAAAAACAAACAAAAACCCAGCGGGGAATGTAACAGATGATTCGCAGCCTGACTCCAGTACCTGGGGTGAGTCTGACCCCAGGACAGATTATACAAGAGTCACCTTGATGACAATGCGGCGGCGGCGGTACGTAGTCAGCATGGGATTTCTCAGGAACAAATAACGCCGGACTAATCTTGTCTCCTTCTTTGATAGAGTAACGAGTTCGGCGGATGAGGGGAACGCTGCGGATGTAATATATCTCGATCTCCGCAGAGCGTTTTGACAAAGCTTCACACGAGATCCTCGTTGGCAAGCGCGCGCGGGCTGGGCTGGGCCGGGAGACGCTACGACAAGGTGGATTCGCGGCCGGTCGAAGGACCGTACTCGGAGAGCGATCGTCAGTGGCTCTTCGTCACACTGGAGGGAGGTGTTGAGCGGGGGTCCCGCAAGGCTCTGTCCTGGGTCTGGTGCTGTTCAACCTTTTTAACTTGGATGAAAAAGGCTCCCGCGGACGATCTCAAGGGTCGCACGGGGAGTGAGGCGGTCCCGCAGATAGGCAGGGCCCAGGCCGGGAAGGGCTTTAAAGGTTAAAACCAGCACCTTGAACCTGGCCCGGTGCTCGACCTCATCCAAGCCCCCACGGCCGACAGGCACTGGGGAAATAACTGCTGGCACAAAGAGATCCCAACAAGGATTCCACGCCGGCAGGCGACGCCATCGGAAACCGATCCCGCAAAACAGGGCGTAGCCCCGAGATGATCCTCTGCAATAACGGGGGTGCCGAAACCGTGGTGGAGGCGAGCAGATTGGGCATCGTTCTCTCCCCCCACCCATGCTCTTAATCACTTTTGATCCCAAGGCCAATTTCAGCCAAATTTGGCAAAGGAGCGGAAGCCCTATCGATAAACAGGGACTCCAAATTTGAACCCAATAGGCGCACCCAGAGAGAAGATGTAGCCCCTTTTCTGGGGGGAAAAGAAATTCCACTGACGTACACGGATCATGCTCCCCCTTTGAGTCAGTCACACAGTTACTTGTTTTGCCATGGATCGTATTTGAGATCATGCCCCAGCTAGCCTAGAATGACACCCCGATCTCCCAACAGTTGACCCTGAGTGGCAAGTGAAGACTAACAACCCCAGAATGAGCCGGTGTGGGGCCAGTGGATAAAGTACTCAGCTTGGTCTGGGGAAGCCAGGTTCAAATCCTGTCCTAGACGCTGGGCGGCCTTGGGCAAGTCACAGCCTCTCGGCCTCAGTTTGCCCATCTATAAAATGAGGATGTGTGTCTGTCTCTCCCTGTGTTCCCCTCACCCATGTCCATCTTACATTGTAAGCCCGCTCGGGCAGGAACAGGTCTCATATAAAGCGCTGTGTCCACCTAGTCGCGCTGTAGAAATGATCAGTAGTAGTAGAATGTGATTGTTGTGTGAACACCCCCAAAGTGAGGTAACTAATCTGGAGTAAGTTCACTGGGGAATCAATCCCTGTTGAATCTCTTGTGTGTGTGCGTGTGTCTGGATGAGGGGGGGAGGTGCCCCCCCGTCACCCGATGCATCCACACACCCCTCCAATCCCGATCTTTATTTGTGCATCCTCACCCCCTGGGAGGCAACCAAAACAATGTCCCGAATCAGCCCTTTGTCTGGGTGGCAGGCGATTTAAAACAAAAAACAAAACAAACCCAAACCCGTAGAGAACGAGAGGAAATGGTTTTTAAAATGTCACGAGGTTTGGCTTCCCCATCAGCAAGATCGACAGAGATTGCAAACCCACATTAAAAAAAAAAAAAACAGACCATCAAAAGAGTTAGACAGGGTTTGGGGTTTGAAAAGAAATTAAATCAATTCGGCCTCGAAGCAAAGATAAACGGCAGCAATTCCGGCCCGTGACTCCGGCAGCCTCTTCTTGACTTTCGATACGTTTGCGGCAGAAAGAATCAAAGGAAAGATTGGGGGGGGGGGAGGAGATTTGGTTTATAAAAAACCAAACTTCAACAGCTCAGCGCCGCAGAGAACCAGCCAAAACGTCCGTCAGCCGTGTACAAGTGACCGCGCTGGAGGAGTTACTGGTGTCTTAGACGCGTGTGTATTGTATCATGCATTATCCAATATTATATTATGTAGTAGATATCTTATATCCATATTATCTGTCATACTATACATTCAATATATCATATTCATAGCCACGTATATTATCTGTCATACTGTATATTAAATCTATTCATATCCATATATATATATATGCAAGTGTGTGCACATATTTATGATTATTATGCAATTAAAAAGTCCAATCTGTTAAGTGTACGTTTATGGAAAGCAAAAACCCAAATTGTTGACTTCTCCATCCTTCGTATGAGAGAGAGAACATCATCTGATGCACGTAGGAGGCAATAAGTCAAACCCTGCTTATAAGAAACTCATGTTTATACCAATCCCGACTTCAAGAACCATGTTTGCTAATTGCATATTGGGAAACTCTACCCCACCGAGTGTCCTGGTATAATAAATTCTCTCTCTCTCTCTCTCTCTCGTGTGTGTGTGTGTGTGTGTGTGTGTATGTGTGTAATACAGGTATAACATCATCGCTTCCATAGACGCATCAATGACCTATTTAAAAGAGTCATTTCATTATAACGCAGCGAGATGGACTATAATCTGACGAGAGTAGGACTCTGTGCATTTGGGTTTGGGCAAAACACAAACACAAAATCCCCGTTTTGTTTCCGTATTCGAAACACAAATACTAGGGTTGTGTATCCAGGTTCCAAGTGAACACAAAATTTCCTGAAAGACGCAGTCGTCTCCGACTGGACCCCAGAAACTGCAGCGCGTCTCCCCCTTGGGGCTGGGCTGCTCTCTTGACTCCTTTCCCTGTCGGCCTGTCAAAACGGCGGAGCTCGACGGCCCTTCTGCACCAAAATAACCCTTCGGGAGGGTTCACTGCGTTTCCCACATGGGCAGCTATGGGGACAATGCAGTGAACGTGGGTACAGATACAAACGCTCCCCTCCCCGGCTTAGAGAAGAGATTTGGGGCCTTCTGTATTAATGGTGTGATCCTCACTCATTAAATCTCTCCCCCTCTCAAATATTGGAAGACAATCGTCAGTCAAAGTCTTGGTGTCTATACAGGCTTGTGTATCTGACGTGTCTCTAGTGTATGTCGATGTTATACATCTGTCTATATACAGAGTGTGTGTGCGTGTGCGTGTGTGTGTGTGTGCGTGCAGATCAACAATTTGACGTATCGCCTTCCATAAACACGTGGCTAGAGATTGGATTTATCTTCTGATATATTTCTTATATGCGCGTGCTATATCTGAAGCACATCGGGCCTTGGTGGGCGATCGGGCCTTTGCTGCAGCGGGCCCCTCTGTGTTCCCTCCGGATGTCCATCTCAAGCTCTCCTGCCTCACCTTCAAAAAGCCCCTGAAAACGCATTTAGTAGTACATCTTCTGCATGTGTGCATGATATGACTTATGGGAACAAAATACCCAAGATGCCCCCTTGCATATGTGCGCGCAGGCATTAGACACCGAAATCCATAGGAATTTCACAACAGCCTTCAAGGGAGTTAGGATCACACCCATCGGGGGGTTGGGGGGGGAAATACTGCCACAGCTGCATAAATGGGTTTTTTTTAAAAACTTCAAAAGGTCGTGGCAATCCAACAAAGGAACTAATCGAAACAGGTGGACGTGGGATGAAATCCCAGTATCTATAATAAATAATATGTAATAAAGAGACTGAAAGACGCATTAAAAAATAATATAGAATGTGAAACTGAATGACACGTTAAAAAAAGAGATTCTTTCCGATGTATTGATCTCTCTCTAAAGGTGTGCACGGAGTGATATAGGCCCCTGTTGATATTATATCAAATACATGTATCGATTGAAACATACTCTGCCCTCCCCCCTAAGTCGTATATTAATATAACACATCTTTTATCTATGAGAGAGAGAGAGTATACTATATATATAACAATGGTCTCAACTTACAGGACAATACTTGAACTTTAATCTTTTCTTCTATTGTTTATAGCATTCTGCCAATCACATATCCGATGTCTCCTACCTAAGAACTCTCTCCATCCTCCGTCTTCTTAGACCGGTCACCTTGGCTTCAAGGTACCTCATTTAAAAATCAACTGCGTTACCGATGAAGGCGGAAGCCGAAACATCTAATGAAACTGTCTTAAACTAATCTCCGTTTCCACAGTGATTAGTTCTTATATTTATTCCAGTGACTGTCCACCTCCCTCATGGAACCAGAGCTACCAGGTTTGGGATCTCGCCCTACCCAACGAACTCCCTGGGGGGGCCCTTGGGCAAGTCACAACCTCTCAGCCTCAGTTCCCTCATCTGTAAAATGGGGATATGTGTGTGCGTCTGTCTTTCGCTGTGTCCCCTTTGCAGTTTGTGGGATTGTATATACACTCACACACTAAATATTAGTACTAAAATCATTTAGTGTGTCTATATATAATTTTATATATATATAATATTATATATATTAATCTTCCTTGAGAGTTGTGCTGTTCAGTTGCTTTCGAACTATCTGTCTATCCACACACAAAGAGAGATGATACTGATTTTGTGTGTGTACATACCCACAGACTATAGCCATCATCACACATTAGGATAGGTGCAGTCCTGATTTTCATTAAAGCCAAGATAAACTTTAGCACTGATTTCAATAGACTCAGGATCACACCCTTCATGTACAAGGCACAGAAAGTCAGATGACACTGCCTGAATCCGTGCTATATTTCAATTGTCCTCACAAACCTTTCAAACTGAATTTTGAGTGAAGGCATCTTCCATGTGCGTGGAATTCTGTGACAACCTATAGCTCACACGCACCCCGGAGGCACGAGATCAAATCGGGGCAAACTCTCCTGTCTCTCCAGCCAGTACTATAACGCAGGGTATAATGTCTGTTTACCCTCTCACAAACACATCTATAAGTAATGAAAGCTCCCAGCCAACACCAGCGTCTCCAGATTATTAACCCCCTTTCCCCGTGTCGGTGTGCTTTGCGGCTGTGATGTGCACACATCACTTATTGTACGGCACTGAATTCTCCATACGCACACACTTACTCTGTGTATGCCTTATATAACATTGCACACCCACAGGCTCTATATACAGAAATCTAGTTACGGTCGAGAGACATTATTCTCAAATATAAAGCAGTCCTTAACCCTTGTGCTGATCCCTTGAAAACTAACGGAGGATTCATTGACTGGAAGACGGGTTTAATTGTCCAGCAACAGGAGAGATGCCTTTGATAATAGGGTGTGTATTCATCTAACGAAAAGAATCTTCCAGTGATTCCCTGCCCTTTTGGACAGGGATGCTCCGCAGGGTTTGAAATCGCTAGGTGCCTATCGATCAGCCCCAAGTGAGAAGGGGGGGGATTAATGAGAAGGGGGCTTGGGAGGGGGGGATTAATTTTGCTTTGGAAACCAAGTGAAGATTTTGAGCTCCCAAACCCTGCAGAGTTTTGCTCCGTCCTTGCAGAACACCAGTGGGAATAGATATTTCTTCCCCGATCGGAACCTCTCCGGTCCTTTTGAACTGCAGTTGGGTTTCCTTGCTGGAGCGCAGCAGGCAAACCGAAATTATTCCTTGTCCGCATGAAAAGTGACAAGGGAAGGTCTTGCCCGCTCCGGAGGAGAGACTAAAGTATTCCACGTCAGATTTGTTTCTAAGGACACTGTCTCTCCAGAGCTGCGGCGACAGTAAGCCGCCACGTTGGGGTGGGGGGAGTGGGAAGAGGCTCAGAAAAGCCCCAAGAAAAGGCAGGATTTATGGTTAAATCAACAAGGAATAAAAGGGGAAACAAGATCTGGGAGAACGGCATCGCAAAGGTCGCAGGCTTCTAAGCCTTTCCCAGCCGAAACTTGACCTCCTTTCCCTCAAAACTAACACATGAAAGATCCCATCCCTCCTTCCCGCAAAAACACCCCAAACAAAGCACCTTTCCACCTGTCAGACTTTGCCCGAGGAAAGCTATTCCCTTAGTCTCCGTCCGAATCGACCCTCTAACTCCGTGCCACCATCGAAGACCGAGCAGGTGGCTTCCCCGGGAGAGACAAGCGGCCGCGTTCAGCCTGGCTCGGCGGACGGAGAGGTCTGAAGCCAAGGCCCTGGGTGTCGATGGCTGTGAGGGTGGGGGGATTAACCACAGCAGGAGGGGGGGGGGGCAAGGCTAAAGGAAATCAGAAGGGTTAGGAGGCTCCCGGCCTCGCCACGTCTTACCCCGCGAGTCGGCGGCATGTGTCCCGCGAGTGACCCAGTCTGGTGTCCATCTTCCTCGAGACGCCGTCTCGCCGCTCTGATGCCCGCCGAACGGCCTCGCGGCGGAATATTATTAATATTTCCCCGGCAGGGAGGGGGTTCCCGGGCCAATTGACTGGGGCTTCTTTCCCCGCCGCCCTCCCTCCCCCCCCACCCCCCCAGCCTTG
>QEPC01011860.1:593625-605969 GCA_003113815.1 Sphenodon punctatus
CTTGAGGGGGTGGGACCAGGGACCTGGGGGTGGGGCTTGAGGAGAACTTTCTAAGGAGGCGTGGCTGAGGGGGTGGGGCCAGGGAGCAAAGGGCGGGACTTGAGGGGGCAGGGGTGCGGATGGGGAGGCTAAGGGGACATGAATGTGAGGGTGGGGCGTAGGGTCCAGGTCTAGAGAGGTGAGGGGCGGGGCTTGAGGGGGCCTGGGGAGGGACTGGGGGAAAGGGGAGGGGTTTGGCACAGGGGCTGGGGATGGTGGGCTAGAGGCTAGGGGGCGGGGCTTGAGGGGTTAGGTGAGATGAAGGGGCTGACAGTCTCTCCCGGAAAGCATGGGGGGCAGGAGGAGGAGGTGCAACTCTTGGAGGGGAAGGCAGGAGGTGTGGGGGAGGGAGGCTGGAGTGGGGTGAATGGGGGCACACAGGGAGTAGGGGGTGCGGTACAGGTGCTCACGTGACCCACAATAAGGACTCAGCGCTGGGGGAGTTTGTTGGGTTGTGCCAGTGGGGACTGGGGAAAATGAGAACTGGAGGCTGGTGGCTGCGTTGAGGAAGACAATGCCTCCCCATGCTGGGTACTCGGGAGCGGCAGGGACTGCTGGACGGGACTGCAGGGAAGGCAGGACACGGGGGCAGCGAGGCTGCAGGAGGAAGATCTGGAGAAGGAGAGATGCCGCTGCCCCAACTCACCCTCGCTCTTTGCTCCCCACAGCTGATCGATGCTGAACTCCGCTCCTCCAGACACTGGGAGCTGACACCGGAGGGGCAGGAGGTCATCCAAGAGGGCAGCCATGAGGTCCGAGTCTTTAACAGTATCCCCCCGGAGGGGCTTCCCCAGAGCGAACTCATGAAGCTGACAAGCAACAAGGTCGGCTTCAGCAAGGCCATGTCCAACAAATGGATCCGGCTGGACAAGGCAGCGGAAGGGGGACCCCGCGTCTTCCGGGCGGTGAGTGCTGCTTCCTTGGTGGGGAAGATCCGCGGTGCCCTGCCTTGCTGCCGGGGAGGAGCCGCCTGCAGGGGCCGGGCTGGGCGGGGCGGTCTGACGCCCTGGGGGGTGGGGGGTTGGCCGCTGCCGCCTCCAGGGCCCCCCTCGTCTAGAACCCCCCACCTCCCCCATCACAGCTCCCTGACGTTCTCTCTGCCATCCTAGCATTCGGGATCCCCTGAGCTGAGCGCGGGCCTGTCACGGGTTGGGGGTTCAACACCCCCTACTTTACCGGGTTTGAGTGACTCAGTTTCCCTTGCGCACAGTCCTCTTGAATCAGTTTCTCTCTCTGGCTAATTCAAGTCTGCCACAATGAAACTTCTTGTCACCCAAGCGCCCGATCCTTCCCGTTTACAGACTCTTTACTCTCTGGGTTCGCAAGAGCTTGAGGGCTCTTGTAGCTCACTTGTGTTCCAATATTAGACTCTAGACCACTTCTTCATAAAGTATGAAGTATATTTATTGTTTACATAAACACAAGATAGTTGATACAGAGTGGTAATAGAAATAAAAGGTAAACATAACGCATTCCTAACTTATACTGTTTTGTGTTCCTAAGTTATTCATCTTACCCTAGAACAAGTCCATAAGTTCTGGTTTTCTCAGCCATAAGGAACTGGCTGGGCTCTGGCTTCTTAGAGCGAAGCTGTGTCTCATTTCATCTTCCCCCAGCCTGCAGTGATCAGCTGGCTCTTTCGTATGTAGATGTGCAAGATGGGTCTTGCAGGAAATCTCCAAGCAGTCTCATCCTCCCTCTGGGATCTCTGTCCTTTTATCGTATTTGTCTCTCTTTGTCTGGGTTTTCCCGCCTCTAGGGAATGTGTCCCAGAGCATGTAGGCAACATGGAAGTTCATTAACATTTCCATAGGATGTCTAGCACCCCAGCTTTCAATCCACGTTCATTTATCTCTTGTAGTTTCTGCAGACTTGTGACGTGTGAGAGGGTCAACCTGAGCTGTAATTTGAGTTCTACTGTTCTCAGAGTTGGCATTACAACATGTGGAACTTGTAACATTGCATACTGTACATTTACAGTAACATTGCATCCATGTGAAACCCTTGGTACCACATATTTACCAAACATGTAGTCCCGTGTTACACGTATGTGACCCCCTGTTTCCCCGTGACAGCCCCCCCGTAAGATTGCATCGTGGAGAGACACGTCAGCGTCTCGTAACATGCTGAGGCTGGTGTGTGTAGGGGTCTGCAACTTCTGTACGTTTCCATGTGGTTGCATCCTATTAAAGTTACACCATTGGTTTTTCAACCCTTCTGTGAGCCCTGTGGGGCTATCGTGTTCACGTGTTTTCCACCATGTTGTAGTGGAGTGATATTGTGAACCATATCCTGCCAGGTACCTCAGTGATTGTTTGCCTAAGACTGCAACAAATGGGTTGGAACACCATGTTAACAACCTTTGTTTGCCAGTTACAGACTTTGGCCACCTTTCCAGACTATCTGGCAGCCTGTTTTTTACTGGATGTATGTCTGTTCCCATCAGAAGTATTACTAGGATACACAAGAGGAAGTGTGGAGTAATTTTTACACTACTGAGCACCTTCCCTCTGTTGTAAGTCTGCATTTCCAAACCCTTTTCACCAGGATTAATGTTGTCATTCCCAGTGTTGCCATGTGGCATTCTTATTTCCCCTTTGGCTGTGATGGATGTCTTTGCATTCCATTCCAAAGCGCAGGTAGACTCTGTTTCTGTGGAGGGGCTATTGTGAGCCGTCTTTACTGTGCCCTGCCCCCACCCTTTGTCTGTCCCTCCAGGATCCCCTGGGTCGGTATCACCATGTCTTTCTCCTTTTGGGGAGTCTGACTGTGTGACATGGGTGTGAGAATCCCCCAATGTCCTCTCAGGCTTCCCCACACCAAACTCTGGAGGAGTTAGGTTACCAAGTGTAGAGGTGTAACTTTGTACAGTGTTACCCGTTTGCTCTCTTCCAGTCTGTTGTTCCGGAGCTTTTCCCTGTTCCTTTAGGATTACAGGGTTGTGCCTTTCTATCCCTGGGGAAGAGATATCCCTCGTTCCCCCCTCCATCCCGGGAAAAGTTTCCTGTACCTTCCCGCCTCCTCCCGAGGTAGAATCCTCCACCTCCCGGCTTGCCTGTAACCCCTTGGGTTCAGTCAGCCGCTTCCCACCCTCTCTTAAGGTAGGACAACAAGCCTCTGGGTCATTCTGCAACCCCCTAGGTTGAGTAGGGGCACTTTCAGCCTCTGACTCTCCCCCTGAGGTGGTTATTCTGTTTGATTCTGCAGGATTGGGTCCCTCCTGTGTAAGGTGGGTTGCCAAGTCCTGGGCTTCAGAATCAGTTTGACCCATTTGCTTTACTTCCTGCATTTCCCCATGTGAGACAGGGATCTGCAGTTCACTCCCCGAGCCTTGTCCTCCCCTGCCTTCTGGCTGGTTTGGGGACTCCTGTTTGGGGTTTCCCTGCTCCTGAGTGGAGTTCACCAGGTTGGGCACAGGACCTGTACTAGGGTTCTGTGTCTCCCCCTGTGTCTGTGTCTCCCCATGGTTTAGGGGTAGAGGTGCCAGCGAAGCTGGTTGTCCCTCCCCCTCCCTTACCGGGTTGCTTTCGTGTTCCTGGGAGTGGGCTTTTCCCGGCCTCCATCCCAGCATCCATGTATTTATATTATTCCCCACTAGCATTTCATTTTGTGCCTTCCTTGGGAGTACAGCCACCTGGATTGGTCCTTTTGCCCCCTGCCATTCCAATTCTACAGTGGCTGTGGGCAAAATATCTGTGATTCCTGTTGCCAGTGAGACTGCAACTTTTCTGTGTGTGTTTATTTTATGTGTTGGGATCAAATTTTCCCGCACCATCACCATTTCTGCTCCGTTGTCAATTCTTCCCACACAGTTTATTCCGTTTACTTTTGCAGGTTTGCGTAGTAATTGATCTGCTGTGGGTGGGTTATTAACCCTTCTGGGGACTGGTTGAATTACTGATACAAAATTTGCACTAACAGTCCCAATAATCTCCTCAGCCTCTCTGTTAGGGCTGTGGAACTTTCTTTTTTGGGGGCATTCTCTCACGAAATGCCCTGTTTGTTTACAATTATGACATTGTCTTGGATCATTAGTAGGGACTTGGGAGTTGTTTGCTCTTTGGAGTTTGGGTGAACCCTGTCTACCCCCATCCCCATTCTCGTTTGGTTTGTTCTGGGTTACATTTGTTTGTTGGGCTTGTGGATTGTACCCATTTTGCTTATGGTAAAACCCTTGTTTAGGTTTTTCCCCATTATGTGGTTTCTTTTCCCCATAAGCTGAAATAGCATTTAAAACATACTCATCTGCCCTCCTCCCAGCCTGTTTGACATTTGTTATCCCTTGATTAAGCAAGTGTGCTTTGAGATTAGGGGTACAATTATTTAGGAATTGCTCAAGGATTACAAGGTCCATTACTTGTTGCTTTGTAGCATTCCCTTGCTCATCCAACCACTTCCCCCCGTACTGATGCAACATTTTCCCCATATCTGAGTAAGACATATCACCTCCCTTCTTAAAGTTGCGTAGTTTCAGGCGAAAAGTTTCTGGAGTGATTCTGTACTCCTCGAGAACAGCTTTTTTGAATTCCTCAAAAGTCACTGCTTCGTTTTCTGCAAGCTTTAAGCTGTACACATCTCTTGCCTTCTCTGGGACTTTAGGTATCACCAAACTGATCCACGCGTCTTGTGGAATCTTTTCTCGTTGAAATATTTGCTGGGCAGTTGTGAAAAAATTATCTATGCATTCGTTTTCTTTGTAGACGGGCAGGAGTGCTGAACAGTCTCTGATTAGTTGCCTCCTGTCTCTTTCTTGGGTGCTTCCCGAGGTGCCTAGTGGAGGAAGTTGAGGCGTCATTCCTAGGGATGCCTGTGTCTTCAGGAGTTCGATCTGGTGCTGTCTCTCCCGCTCTCTTTCCCTCTCTCGTTCTTGTCTCTCTCTCTCTTTTTCTTGTCTCTCTCTCTCTTTTTCTTCTTGATTTATTTTTGCCATTCTGAGTTCATGGTCCATCTTCAGTCTGGCCATCTCGAGTTCAGAGTTTGAGCCTTGTCCCCCTGGCTGCTGGTCGTTTGGGAGAGGGTTTTGGGGGACATCCGGCAGTGCATTTCCATCTGCATTTGCATCTGCTGGTTGCACGATGGGTGGAGGGGAACCTGGTGGGGGGTTATTTGCTGCCACCGCCCCACTCCCGTCTGTTCCATTCGTGCTCATTTCAAAGTCCCGGATCAGCTGTTTCAGCTGCTGCTTTGTTTTCCCCTTTGTTTGGAGGTGTCTGGCCTGTGCCTCTTTTTCCAATTCTCTCTTCACGAGCTTGGAGAAGCGCTTTGGCAGCCCTATTTTGACACTTTCCCTGGCCCGAAATTAAGATTAAAATAACAAACTTAACACACTCTGTTCAAGGATCTGCTAATTTCCACCTTCTCAGAGCTGATTTCCCAACTCCTGGGGCTTTCAGACTCTGCCGGTTTGGGATTTACTCCCCTCAGAGGAGTCCAGTTTCCTGGGAAAGCTCCTCTACTGTCTACACATTGGTCCACAAGCTGAGCTTTACTCCTTACACGTTGGTCGCCACTGTCACGGGTTGGGGTTCAACACCCCCTACTTTACCGGGTTTGAGTGACTCAGTTTCCCTTGCGCACAGTCCTCTTGAATCAGTTTCTCTCTCTGGCTAATTCAAGTCTGCCACAATGAAACTTCTTGTCACCCAAGCGCCCGATCCTTCCCGTTTACAGACTCTTTACTCTCTGGGTTCGCAAGAGCTTGAGGGCTCTTGTAGCTCACTTGTGTTCCAATATTAGACTCTAGACCACTTCTTCATAAAGTATGAAGTATATTTATTGTTTACATAAACACAAGATAGTTGATACAGAGTGGTAATAGAAATAAAAGGTAAACATAACGCATTCCTAACTTATACTGTTTTGTGTTCCTAAGTTATTCATCTTACCCTAGAACAAGTCCATAAGTTCTGGTTTTCTCAGCCATAAGGAACTGGCTGGGCTCTGGCTTCTTAGAGAGAAAGCTGAGTCTCACTTCATCTTCCCCCAGCCTGCAGTGATCAGCTGGTTCTTTCGTATGTAGATGTGCAAGATGGCTCTTGCAGGAAATCTCCAAGCAGTCTCATCCTCCCTCTGGGATCTCTGTCCTTTTATCGTATTTGTCTCTCTTTGTCTGGGTTTTCCCGCCTCTAGGGAATGTGTCCCAGAGCATGTAGGCAACATGGAAGTTCATTAACATTTCCATAGGATGTCTAGCAACCCAGCTTTCAATCCACGTTCGGTTATCTCTTGTAGTTTCTACAGACTTGTGACGTGTGAGAGGGTCAACCTGAGCTGTAATTTGAGTTCTACTGTTCTCAGAGTTGGCATTACAACATGTGGAACTTGTAACATTGCATACTGTGCATTTACAGTAACATTGCATCCATGTGAAACCCTTGGTACCACATATTTACCAAACATGTAGTCCCGTGTTACACGTATGTGACCCCCTGTTTCCCCGTGACAGGGCCCCCACGAGCTTCCGGGCTCTCTCCCTTGGTTCCCCTCTTCCTTGCCCATCCTGCATGGGAAGCCCCTTGAGGCAGAGACCTGTCTCTAATGAATAACTGTCCACGTTGCTTGCCCTGTAGAAATCCTCAATGTCAGCAATAATTCTGCCTCTCCCCGTGTAGCCCGTGCTCCCCTTTCCTCTTCTCTGTCCTGCTTGCCCCCCCCCCCCCGGCTGCCCCTTACCTTTGGCTCTCTGCTGCCTCCCAGCTCTCTGTGCCCCCCCCCCTTCCACCTGCTGCCGTCTCTCCCCAACACAGGGTGACTGAACTGGGGAAATCCCAGCTGGCTCTGCCTTGCCCCCCCTTCTTCCCATTGCAGTGGGTGGCTGCCATCAGATTGGTTCTTCTCCCTTCTTGCCCCCCAAAACAGAGCTGGGGGCTTGGCTCTTTCACTCGCACTCACACCCGTCCGCGGCCCAGGGGCTCTCCATCTTTTTGGGGTCCAGACCCACCAAAATATTTCTTAAACACCCCCCCCGCCCCCAAGACTCACTCTTTTAAATAAATGTGGGGGTTCTGTGCCGCCCCCCCAATCTGGGGGGCCCCGGACTGCCACCCCCCCGATCTGGGGGGCCCCGGACTGCCGCCCCCCCGGTCTGGCTGAGAGCAAAGTTTAGCAGGCCTGATCTCCATCTTCGCAACAGCCTCTGCCTCCTGCAGCTCCACTCCTGCCTCTGAGACCCACCTAAGATCCTGCTGGGACCCACCCATTGAAAGCCACCACGATAGCCCCACACTCTGCACCGAGACCTAGTCCGCCCCATGTGGCCTCTTGGGCTCCTCCCTCTCTTCTGCTCCTCGCACCTGGATCTCTTGCTAAATCCCTGTCGCCGGCGGCCAAGGCTAGTCCGTGCTCTGGTCCTCGCGCGCCTTGACCGCTGCAACCCCCGGCTCTCGCCTCGACCCTCTTGCTTTTCTATTCAACGCTCCCTTGCCACGATCCTCCCCCGCGCGCCTTCCTCTTGGATCATGGCCGGCCCCTTCTCTGCTCCCTCCACTGATTCCCTGCTGCCCCCGCCATCAAGGCTTTGCATGGTCTTGCTGCTCCCTCCTCTTTTGCCCCCGTTTCCCACCCCACCCCACCCAGGAGCTTCGCTCCCCCTCGGCCAAAACCCACTCCAGAGTTTCCTGCTCCCTGGTCACCCTTTCCCCTTGCTGCCCCCGATCTCTGCAGCACCCTCCCTGAGCGCGTACGCTCTGCTGCCTCCCTCTGACCAGTCCTTCCTAGAAACCTACCTCATCAAACTTTCCCCGGCTCCTAGAGATCGCTCCTCCTCCTACTCTCCAGGATTCCCCATTCTCCCCTGTCTTCTCCGCTGTCTCCCTGTCCCTTCTTTAGCTGAGATTGTAAGCCCCTTGGGGCAGGGATCTGTGTCTGCTCACAACTGCTCAGGGACAGACCCTTTGCTGGGCACTATGGAAATAGCTATTAATAAAACCCTGGCAAATATCGCCCCTTGGGAACCTCCAGCGTAGTCTGCCGCTTTGCGGGATCTGAGCCCCAGGTCCGTGGCGCTGTGATCTCGCTGCCCGTGCAAACAGCTCCCCCCGATTGGCCAGTTGCCCTGAGGACAGGGGAGGGGAGCACGGCCAGAGACCCGGATGCCTGGGTTTAGAATCCTGTCGAATTCCCACGCTCTGCCGGTGTAAGAACACGCTCTGTTCCCTCAGGTGGAGAATGTGCAGGACTCGGTGAGGGAGAAGCTGGAGCTGGTGCGGCAGAGGGGAGCAGAGAGTTTGGAGGAGAAGGACAGGAATGAGCTGAAGAAACGCAAGCTCTTGGCTGAAGCGTGAGTAAAACCGGGGGATCCTGCATCAAGTTTGACGGTGCGGGATTCCCCTCCGGCCGCTAGAGGGCAGCGCTTTGTGACGCTATCCCCTCCCCAGTCCCCCGGGACCAGCTCTCCCTCCCCCACCCACTCTGAAAACCTCCTCCTTGGCAAGTGGCCCAAGTGCCGTTGGGGAATTTTCAGAGTGGGTGCGGGGGCAGAGGGTTGGCTCTGTCCTCTCCCCTTGTCTAGGAGGGCCCAGCATCATTCTCGCCCCTGTCCCACCCCCCTCCCCCTGCTTTGTGAGCCTGAAGTGTGGAGACAGCGTTGCCAGCCTTGTTCTAGTGCCGGGTGGGTCAGCACCTCCGGCCGTGCCGCCGCAGGACTGGATTCATGCCCCCTCCTTACGATAGCTACGTCCCCTGCTTTAATCATCCCACCTGCCCCTCCCACCCACCCGTATGGGATTGTCTCTCCAGCGGAATTTTTAACCTGCTCGCTCCCCAGGACCCTGAAGAGCTACTGGATCAAGAAGGGCAAGAGCTTCAGCACCACGGTCTCGAAGCAGGAGACGGACCTCACCCCGGAGATGATTAGCAGGTGAGGCGCCTGTGGCCCTTGCTGGAGAAGGGTGGGCAGGGGAGGCTGTTGTGAGTCCGGGGCTGCTTCTCCCAGGGCTGAGCTCTTGGGGCTCAGCGTCTCTGGATTATTAGTCATCTTAAACTTATATCCTGCCCTTTGCCAAAAGGGCCCAGGGTGGCAGCAAATCAAATCGATCCCTTTCACCACCTCCCCCCCCACCCAAAAAAAAAAGACCTCGGGTCAGTCTGACGGCACCTCTCCTGCAAATTCCCTCCCTGCGTCCCATCCGTACGACAAGCCCCCCAACCCCCCAGCTCTGAACTCCCTTCCCCCTGGAGCGATGGTTCTCAAACAGGGCCCTGGACGGTATTCTGGGGTGGAGTGAGGGATGGGAATGATACCAGCTAGAAGCACGCACGCACGCACGCACGCACGCACACACTGAGCTAGGGAGGGGAAGCAATAGGAGGGAGCAGGGGATATGTTTGTGTGTGTACAGCCGGGGGAGAGGGTTCAGCTACCATTAGGGGGATGGGGGATGTTTGGAACCCCCTGCCGTAGAGGTTCACCAAAGGCAGAGTATTTTCCAGAAACCCATGCAAGACCTATTTATTTAGCCAGGCCTTTGACCGGGGAGGATAGAGCTTGGATTGTTGTTTTTTAATGGAAATTTTATGTTTCTATTGATTTTATGCATCTATATCCTATGCATTATGAGCTAAGGAAGTTGGATTTCAGTAGGAAAGCTTCCAAATATGGCCCATAGTTGATTTTTATTTCACACGCCCCCCCCCCCCTTGTCCAGTTCCTCGATCTGGATCCAGTTCCTACCCCCCCAAGCGCTGACAGACTGAGCTCAGGGGAAGGGGGCAGAGAGGAGGGCAGGCGCACAGGGAGAGGGGACAGATCGCACTGACAGACTGAGCTCGGGGGAAGGGAGCAGAGAGGAGGGCAGGCACACAGGGAGAGGGGACAGATCGCACTGACAGACTGAGCTCAGAGGAAGGGAGCAGAGGAGGGCAGGCGCACAGGGGGAGGGGAGACCGGGAAGGGGGAACAGAGGGAGAGACAAGGGATGTGACATTCGTGAGGATGCGGGAGCTCAGGTGCACGTTCTTGGTTCCCTTTGGCTGGGTGTGCGCTCCCACCTGCCTATGTGGGACTCTCCAGCTTGCCCTGCTGGTGTTGATGGACCATCCTGGCGTTGCCCTCCTTGCCCAAACACTTCTCCCTCCGCACAGTGTACGTGTCGGCAGACACCCTCCTCCCCAGAAGCAGCTGCATTGATGAGGCCAGCCTTAGCTCTGGCTGGGGCGAAGGGGGTGGGGGCTGGAGGGGAGGACGCTGGCGTGAGGGCTCCCCCGCCCCAGCCAGGGCAGGCTTCCCCTGTAAGGTCCAGGGCTTCACTCCCTGTCGTAACTCCCCTCAGCGGCTCCTGGCGGGACCTGAAGTTCAAACCCTACAACTTCGAGGCACTGGGGATCATGCCCGAGAGCGGGCACCTGCACCCGCTGCTGAAGGTCCGAACCCAGTTCCGGCAGATCTTCCTGGAGATGGGGTGAGTCTCTCCCCGCTTGGGAGTTTTGCCTGGGCATTCAAGGCTAAATAACAGGCACTCACTGGCTTGTCGAAAGAGCTATACATAATTGTTATGCCCATTTTACAGATGGGGAAACTGAGGCAGAGAGATGGTGGCTTGCCCAAGGACACCTAGCGAGCTTGTGGCTAAAGGAGGATTTGGACAATGGTCTCTAAGGTCTGAGTCCAGCGCTTAAACCACTAGGCTATGAGGGAGTATCTGCACAAACTGCCAGATTTCAAGGTTCTTAAAGCCCACGGGGTGGGGGGGATAGGTCCTCCCTTCGCCTGATCTCTCTGCTCAGGGCTGGGAATAGGAAGCAGCGAGATGGAGGCTCAGTGTGAGGGACAGCAGGGGACCGAATGAACAAGGGAAAGTTTCCCTCCACGGTGCGTACGAGTAGGAGCCTTTCTCCCCGGTTAGATCTTCCTTGTTTGCAGAAGTTGTTATCAAACACCCCCCCGTGTTTGTGTGAACAATGTTAAAGCGAGTGAGGAGGCAGCTACGCCGGTCGTGTGAACGCTACCGGGGGCGGGGGAGGGAGCAGCGGGGCTTTGAGGGTCATTCACTGCCTGGCTCTGCTTTTTGGGGGCCATTCCCTCTGGGGAGGGGAAGAGCTTTCTTGCAAGCCCCTCATCGTGTTCGTCTCTCCCTCTCTCTCAGCTTCACGGAGATGCCCACCAATAACTACATCGAAAGCGCCTTCTGGAATTTCGACGCCCTCTTCCAGCCCCAGCAGCACCCGGCCCGTGACCAGCACGACACCTTCTTCCTCTCCGGTCCGTCCCGCCCCACCCTGCCCTTCGGAAACGGGAGAGGGGCCGGCATCCGGGGGATTCCCACCTCACCTTGAAATGGGTGCAGCCTGCCATCTGGGCCTTCCTCCTCTAGGGGGCGCAAGAGACCAGAGTGGGGGGAGAGAATGGGATATTATAGGGCTTTTCCCCTTCCCAGTGTTTGGGGCGGTAGACTCCTCTTCTGGGTGGCGGAGAGAGAGAACGGGATACAGGTTTTTTCTCTTGTAGCTGGTGCAAGACAATCTCCTCCCCCCCCAGGTTTGGAGAAAGGGGTGGGGGGAATAGGATCTGGGGGGGCTGCTCAGTCGGTATCTAGCCTTGTTTTCTTGGTTCATTTCCTAGAGGGACAGATGCCCCTCCCCACACTCCGCCATTCCCCTCAGCAGAGGGACGGGTTGAGACCCATAGAGTTTTGGCCCCAGGGAATATTGAATATCCCTCTCTGCTGGGGGGGGGGGGGCGTCTCCGGAGTGACCCCAGCCCCCCCGACTCTTCTCCCCAGACCCGGCTGAGGCCACCGAGTTCCCCATGGACTATCTGCAGAAGGTGAAGAAGATTCACTCGCACGGAGGCTACGGATCTCAGGGGTGAGCAGCAGGTGGGGGGCGGAGGGAGCGGGGGAGTAGGATACATGGGGGTCACAGTTCCCTAGGGACTGGGGGGGGGACTCGCTCCCCTCCTAGTCCCACTCTCAGAGCTCTGGCTTGTGCTTGGGGGGCTGTGGAATGCACCCCCCACCCCCCCCAACTAATACCCCATCCCTCCCGCCCCCAGGTACAAGTACCCTTGGAAGATAGAGGAGGCGCGGAAAAACCTTCTCCGGACGCACACTACCGCCGTCAGCGCCCGCATGCTCTACCAGCTGGCCCGGCAGGTACGGACTCCGACAGACGCACACGGCTTCAGCCTGTGGGGGAGGGGATGGGTCGTGAGGGGGTGTGGCCAGATTGGAAAAGGGGTGGAGCTAAGGTATTGGCCTGCCTAGCTCCCCGCCCTCCGCCTCCCCCTCTGGGATATAATGAGGGAGACAAGGAGCATGTGGTCAGGGAGGGTCAGCAAATTGGGGGCAGAGGCAGGGTGCCCCCCCCCC